>VZRW01002883.1:34083-106545 GCA_013398125.1 Aegotheles bennettii
CCCCCCCCCAACCCTGTGCCAGGGATGCAGCAGCACATCTCGGGGCTGAGCTGATGGATATGAGCAGCAGAGCTTGCTCAGTGCTCCTGAATCAGGTGCAAGGTTTTCCTAGACCTCCTCCCTGCCCCTTTGGTGCTTCTGCCTTCCTCCTCCTCCTGCCGACCAGTACAGAATTATGTAAGAGGAAATGAGATGTTGAGAGGAGCTGTTAGGAAAGGGAGCAGCAAAGATTTCCCTTAAAGCAGGCAGAATCTGAAGGAAGATGGATATTGCTAGGAAGGCAGTGTGTTTAAAAATCAGCTCGAGTCTCTCCTGGCTCACTGTGTCTGTGTGAACATGGCTCGTCAGATGGTACTGGGAGAGCCTGGTTCCACCTCTGACCAGGGACAGGATCAGCTGCATCTCTGACAGATACACAACAGCTTATAAACCCCAGCACAGCCCTTGGTCATATGGCCAGGCTCCAGCTATTTCCATATGGTTCACACAGTCTCTTGTGGATTCTCTGCTCTCGTGAGACCCCCCCCTGCAGTGCTGGGTCCAGCTCTGGAGCTCCCAACGTCAGCAGGACACAGACCTGTTGGAGTAAGTCCAGAGGAGGCCACAAAGATGATCAGGGGCTGGAGCAGCTCTGCTCTGGGGACAGGCTGAGAGAGTTGGGGGTGTTCAGCCTGGAGAAGAGAAGGCACCGGGGAGACCTTGGATCACCTTCCAGTGCCTGAAGGGGCTCCAGGAAAACCGGATAGGGACTGGTGCCAAGGGCAGGGAGTGATGGGACAAGGAGGAATGTGTTCAAACTGAAAGAGGGGAGATTTAGACTGGATCTGAGGAAGAAACTGTTTGGTGTGAGGGTGGTGAGAGCCTGGCCCAGGGTGCCCAGAGAAGCTGTGGCTGCCCCTCGCTGGCAGTGTTCAAGGCCAGGGTGGATGGGTCTTGGAGGAACCTGGTGTGGTGGGAGGTGTCCCTGCCCAGGGCAGGGGATTGGGACTGGATGAGCTTTAAGGTCCCTTCCAACCCAAGCCATTCTATCATTCTGTGATTCATTTACAGTGACAACAAGGTCAGTTTGCCATTGTATATGGCATACATTCCTCCTTCAAGCCTGGGTCCTACCTGCCCAGTGCAGGAAGCCAAGCCAAGCTCCAGTCTTCTCCAAATGGGTCAGCTAATGTCTCCTCCTATTTAAGGAGCTGTAGAAAGAGAGTTACTGGAATGGCTATCAGGAAATGTTGCTTTTTTCTCATAGATCCCATGAGTAGCTGTTAAGGTAGAAAGAATGAATACACTGGAGGTCTTTGCTCAAGCTCAGAGAATCTCTTCTAGAGATGTTTAGAAACATGGTGACAGAAAAAGCACTGTGAGGAGTAGTAGAAGGGGATGCAATCAGACTAATGCTTAATTTCCTGGTTTTCATATCTACTGTGTGGAAGAAGGAAAAGCTTCACCATGCCTTGCAAGAGCCATCTCGCCCTGAGAGATACCTGTTTGAAAATATGAGGTAGAAGCTGTGTTCATTGCTCCTTCAGTGCTCAAAGCATGGACCAGTTTCACCATTGGGCTCCTGCTCATCCAAGAGTTAACATCTCCTGCATGTTCTGATGTCCCCAGCAGCAGAAGTGATGCAGCTGGAATTTGAGGACAAGTCCCAGCTTCAGTGAAGCTTGGGACAAATTCCCCCAAGATTTCATGAAGGTCAGGATTCTTTCCTTTGTCACATCCCTAGCACAAGACAGACCAGGTCCCAGCTTAGGTGCCATCATCTGATGACTCGGGAAGAGCAGAAAATAGCACAGAGAGAAAAGAAGTAAGAACTCGGTGTTCTCCATTGAGCGAGCAGATCCGACCTGGTAGGTGCATGCTGAGAGCCTGAGCTGGAGAATATAGGACAAGTGGGACAAATGGGTTGCCAGCAGCTCCTGAATATGCGTGTGGAAGAAGCTGGTGTTGGTATGCAGGCCCATTGTGGGGACTCATCTGCTACAACCACAGCTACGTGTGTCCAAAACACAGTCAACAGAAGGTGAGGGAGAAAGGGTACCTCCAAAACATGGATCAGCCTGTGTCCAAAGCAGCTGAAGGAGGTGAGATGAGATGAGATGAGAGGAGACGAGATGAGACGAGACGAGACGAGATAAAATGAGATGAGATTAGATGAGATGCTCCCTGCCCAGCAGTTAGAATCATAGAATCATTATGGTTGGAAGGGACCTCCAGGGTCATCAAGTCCAACCTTTATCCTATCATATTCCTAACCATTAGACCGTTAGACCATGGCCTTTCTCCAGGGAATCTAGACAGAACCTAGATGATGCATTTAGTCCTAGCCATAGGGTTAGGCAAAAGGAGGTGGTGGGACTCAAGAGGTTGCAGCCCTGTTCCTCACTCACCTTAACTGTGTCTGAGAATTGAGAGGATGGGATGAAATGGTGGCCATCTCTCTCAGATCCCTGGACAACACTGGCCAGAGGATTTAAATAACGTGGCATAATTGAAGGGGGGATGGAGCGGGTGGTAGAGGAAATATAATATTAACAATGACAAAAAAAGCCCAGCAATCCAGATCTTCATTTTGTAATCACTCCTGGCAGATAATCCACCTCACTTCTTGCAGAATAGACCATCCTTAACCCACTTCACCCTGCAGAGGTGCCTCTTCTTCTGTGCTGAATGGAAAGGAGCACATGTAACCAGCTTAAAGGAGACACCCAACTTCTAGGCAGTTAGTGAGGTGAGAGGGATTCCAGTTTTTTAGCATAAATCTCCTCTTAAAGAGGCTTCCTTTTACTTAATTTTTTTCATATGGCTACTTTAAGACTTAATGAGATTTAGCAGAGCCTCCAACGTCCTTCCACTCATGTCACGAGCGCTTTATGCAATGCTTTTGTTGGGAATTTGCCCGTGTAAGCCTGCAGTTTTCAGGGCAGGGTTTGCCCCCACAAAGAAGGACTGTCTATCCACAGATGCTGTGCCTGTCTCCTCTATAACCCTACTGTTGATCTGAGAGAGATTTGCAGCATGAGCCTTCGTTGAGCAAAGTCCTGTTGAAATCGCTGGGATTTTGCGAGGTGTCAGTACTGTGCAGCCTGCAATAAGTGTTCAAAAAATGGGTTGAGTGTTCAAAAAATAGGTTTTGTGTTCAAAAAATGGGTTTTGTGTTCAAAAAATGGGTTGATGAGGCACTTGAGGCCATGGTCTAATGGTCTAATGGTTAGGAATATGATGGGATAAAGGTTGGACTTGATGACCCTGGAGGTCCCTTCCAACCAGAATGATTCTATGATTCTAAGTAGTTTGAAGCTGCTCATACGTTGAAGAAAAAAGCAACATTAGCTTCAGTCTGTCTGAGGCAGTGACTTTTTTTAAGCAACTTAGGCACTTAAAGGGATTTTAGACATCTCAGCTGGAGACGTGTGTTGGCTAAAGGGTTATCCTGGTGGAGTTCGCCAATGATGTAGCCAAATTTTGTTGTCCCTCCCAAAGCAAAGTCCTGTCTGTTTCATCACATCCTCTGTCTTTCTGTACCATGCCTGGAGGCCATTTATGATCAGGGCTTGTCCTTTTTCTCAAGGGCACTCTAAGATGCTTTCCTCTGTCACTTAGTTTAGAAAACTCAACTGGTCTTTGTGGGGTGTTGGAGGACAAGCAGCAGGGCTGGCTTAGCCATTGTCCTCACTGCCCAGAGAAGGAATTCCCTGTTGAGCTGAGTGGGTTCAGGATGAGCCAACTTCAAGTTAAACACTCCTGCACCTGAGTGAGAGGTTTCCTGGGTGGGTGATAATGAGTTAAGTCTTATGTGGACATCAGTTTCTCAGTTAATTTTCCCCTGATGACAGGTTGATAGTTAACCAACAATGTGCTGTGAATAATGGGTATGCTGTGAAGTACATACATGTCTGAATTGTCCTGTTAGATATATTCTTAGGGTAGGAAATATCCCAAGGCGTCATGACTTGTTGAGGAATGGTTTGAGATCTAAAAGCAAGGCCATATCTAAAGGACAACAAATGAATAGTTTGCTTCTTAGTCCTCTTCCCACTCAGACCCCAAAGATCAAAGTAAGCTTCTTAGCTGGAGCAACCAAGTTAGAAAAGGAGATTTCAGACTTCTGTTGCTCAAGGGTGTGATTTTCAAATGTGATCAATAGTGGCCTGAACCTTACTGAAGAGACTAAAACTCCCATGGCTCCTGTGAAAGAGAAGAGTCTCATTAGATATGCAAGTTCATCCTACAAGTAACACTGCTAACCTTGAAGGAGCGCTGGAAGTTAGTGCAGGATCCTTCATGCTGGCTTGGGCTGAGCAGGTCTATATGTCCATTGTAGAGCCCAGCAGAAATGCAGTTCTGGGGTGTAAGTGGACAGGCACCAGCAATAGGTGTCCATCATCACCACTGTTGCTCTGTTAATATGGGCCTGACATGGTTTTGGCTTGGACCAGCTAACTCTGGGTCAAATCATCCCCAAGGGCTGCTTGGGAATAATCACAGACCAGGGACCATTCCCAGTGGGCAGTTAGGTGTGGCCACGTTGGGATGGTGAGATGGAGCATGGATAGGGCTAGGGTGTGCCTGCTGGCCTCAGGGCTGGAGAATGAGCCCTGCAAATACTTGATTCTTAGTAGAGGTGCAACTGCAGAGGACTATGGCTGGGAGATGCCATGCTGGATAGAAAACGTGTAGGGGGAAGTGCTTGTTTTGGGCTGTGGCTGCCTGTTTTCCACAGGTGTCTTTCAATTTGAGTATAAATATATCTATACATTCCAACAGTGCTCAAACATGAATCCCAAGCCCTAAGTTCAAACCTCTGTGATCTCAGCACACAAAATTGTCCCTCTTTGTGCAGAGTCCTGTAACCAGAGATACCCATCATAAATAAGCTTCACCCTTTCTATACCAGCATCACATTTCACAGGGCTCAGTACAAAAAAAAGACTGACATGTCATCTACAGACTTTATTTGGGATGGGTGAGACATTGATGCAGGCCCAAGCAAAGCTCTTTTCCCCCAGAAGCAGAAATCTTCTTCCCTTTTCTGACTGCTATAGTTCTCCTGAGATCCAGCAAGATGACTGCAATATATGTCTAAAAAAGTCTCTTCCTCACATAGACCTCAGTAACAGGAGGTGGGCTGGGTGAGAAGCCTACCAGAGTCACACCCTGGGCTTTGGCTTGAGCTGTGAGACAGATCATAAGGCAAAAAGATGCTAAAACCTTGCCCATGGGGTTGAAGACATATTCTCTGTCCCTTTCTCTCATGCCATCCTTGGGGAGTAAAAGAAAAAGGAAACATCCATCACCTGGTCCCGGTTCCCTGTGATAGAAGAAGCATGAACAGAAAAGCAGTTGCTCATTGCCGTGTGGGCAAGGGACCCCAGCAGTTGTGTGCTTGCTGAAGGGGCTTGGCAGGGAGAAATCAGGGTAATCTGCACTGGAAGCTTGTCCTGATTCAACCACGGTTTCCCTTTAAATGTTCATCAGCAGACCAAGGAGGTACCTCACAAGATGTCCAGATAGCTCCAAATACATAAGCAGCTCGCCTGGGAGGCCTCTCATATGACTCAAGCACTTTGCCAGACTGGGGCATATGGCTCTGTTCCTGCCTTGCCCCCTCCTTCTCACCAAAGCCGGATGACAAACAGCAATTTGGTGCCCTGCTTGAAACGAGTCGCTGGTCCCGGGCCAATTCCCAGCAGCATCAAAAAGCCATCTCCACAGTTGGCAGCGGGCACTAAGGATGTCTTGCTCTGGCATGCTGAGAGCAGGCCAAGCCCCAGGCATGCTGGCAGTGAGCAGCATGGGGAAAGCTTGCCCTATCATCATCAGCTGTATTGTCCCAGGGAATGACAGGGTCCAGGACTCTTTGAAGCCAGCGACAGCTTTTTTTTTTTTTCCAATGGGCTTTGGAGCAAGCCCAAAGAGAGATGTCATCCCTCAGCCCATCCCCACCTGCAGCTTCTCCATCCACCACCTTGCCATAGCTCTCGCTCTGTTATTTTGGAGTGCTTGATGAAAACCCTTCTGTTCCCTATCACGTGCCACCATCACGCACAGGACGTGCCACAGCCAATAAAGATGAGTCACCATTCACGGGACAGGGCTGGCAGGCAGCCAGAGCTACCAATTTTAGGCTTTGGAAGGCTGTGGTAGTCATTGGGAGGGGGGTTGCATCATCAGAGCACTACACAAGCATCAGCTCATGCTGTTCCTCAGAGCTCCAGGCCAGCTGGGAAACTGAGGCACGCACAGAGAGGTTTGAGTGGCTTATGGTCTTGGGAAGGACATTATGCTACAGGGTCCTGGGGAGCAAGTTCGTGCCAAACAGACTCCAGACAGGAAATTAAAGCTTTTTTTTAGGTAATATTATGCTGCAGACTTTCTTGGGGACGTATCTCTCACAGCAGATTCATGATTAGAGCATAGGAAAGGGTGGCTGCACACTGCTGTGCAATTACAAATTACTTACAAATAAGTAAACCTTATTGCCCTCTACAGCTACCTAAAGGGAGGTTGCAGTGAGGCTGGTTTTGGTCTCTTCTCCTGAATTGCTAATGACAGGACGAGAGGAAATGGCCTCAAGTTCCATCAGGGGAAGTTTAGGTTGGATATTAGGAAGAAGTTCTTTACTGGGAGGGTGGTTGGGCACTGGAAGGGGCTGCCCAGGGAGGTGGTGGAGTCACCGTCCCTGGGGGTGTTCAACAAACGGGTTGATGAGGCACTTGAGGCCATGGTCTGATGGTCTGATGGTCAGGAATATGATGGGATAAAGGTTGGACTTGATGACCCTGGAGGTCCCTTCCAACCAGAATGATTCTATGATTCTAAAATACACGGAAATTCAACTCTTTTCATCTTCAGGTTGCTCTAGTGTGGAGCTCTGGGGTACACATCAGGCACCCAGGAGAACATGTTAACCCTGGATAAACAGAGAGCACACAGCCACTGAGATGTGCAAAAAACCTGGGGAAGATGCAGGACGGGTGCCAGGCAGGGACTTCTCTGTGTTTGTAACCCTGATGTAGATGGAGCAGCTCAGGTTTATGCAACTGGCTCAAAGTCACCGAGTATAGAAGGAAAGAACTTTCTTGTTTCAGAAAGCACCAGTTGGTTTACAGGATTAGCTCGGGGTGACAGTCCTGAGTCTGGGAGTGCAGCAGATTTACTAAGTCAGTGGAAATCTCCTGAAATGACTTTTGTCCTAAGTGGCATTTGACCATCCTCATGCTCTCAGTGCCCTCAGTACGTCCCCGTATTCGCACAGGCACTCACTGGTGGGGGGTGTCCACGAGGCACAGCCGTTTTCCTATCACAGGAGCTCAGATCTGAAATACTTGAGGCACTTGAGGCCATGGTCTAATGGTCTAATGGTTAGGAATATGATGGGAAAAAGGTTGGACTTGATGACCCTGGAGGTCCCTTCCAACCATAATGATTCTGTGATTCTATTCTATGATTCTACCCTAAGGTGCAAACAGGCGTTTGCAGTAGGGGAATGGATGCATGGTTTGATCTCAGCCTGTCCTGGGGGGAGGTGATGTTCATTAACCTGTTGACGATGCAGTCTCAACACCATCTTGTACACACATGAACTTCTGAGAAGGCAAAAAGACCCAGAAGGGACAAGCCAACCTGAGCATTCCTTAACTAGTGGGTGCTGGTGTTCGTTGAGTTCTTGCTTGGTACACATCACTTAGACCTTTGCAGAGCATGCAAAGCATGGGAAGCAGAGAAAGAAACAGATCCCTGCTGTTATCCTTGGAAATCAGTGTCCCTGGTTCCTTCAGCTACCCCACTGCGAGACAGCACCAGCTGCACCACATCCGTTTTTGTCACTTTGTCACTCCCCCTCACAGAAATGCTCTGCCAGACTCACTCTAATGATGCCAGCCTTGGGTACTCTCCAGAAGTGTTGAGGTGCTCCTTCTCTTCAGGGGACCGGTCCCCTCACCTGCAATTATGCCGAGACAATTCCCCTCAATGACTCCCTACATGGTAGCAAAGGTTTATAAGCCATAAGGTTAGCAAAGTATGCACTGCTGACATGTCTCTTCTAAACACACTGAATGAAGACCTCTTCTCTTGGCCAGTGAGTGTGAACTGAGATGGGTTTCCTCCCCCATCAAGTCAAAAGCATTTCCAGGACTGGGATGAAGTTATTTCTCTAAAGCCCTGCAAACTTTACGTGTCCAGGCTAAACCAGAGGCAGTTTGCAAGACCCATGTTTGGTACTGTCATGTAGTGTTTGAAACATTGCCTTGATGTTGTCTCATCTCCAAGGAACTGGCCCGTAGGAGTTGTATTTATAGAAGGAAGTTTCTTCGCTAAGCCATGACAGAAGCTGTTGCTTCCCCAATCTGGTGATTAAGTCTGTTGGGTTCCATCTATGCTAATAAGCTGAAGCACATCAGGACATTAGCACAGGCACTAGATCTCAGTTATCCACGTGGTTCAGTTATGAGCACAGCCCTTGTCACACTTTCAGCCCACAGCAGCTAGCACCGACCCAAACAATTCCCAGGCTTGGCTCAGGTGTTGGCATGGGCCAAGGATGATTCCCAACAAGAAGTCTGGATTGGGCCACCTTATTTTTGGAGGCTGAGACAGAATAACAACATGGATGTAGAAGTCCAAAGAACCAGTCTTTGCTGTTACTGATCTCTAGGCACAGGGTCCCAGGTTCAAAAGCTGCCCCAGACCTGTGCTGGGGAAAAGGGATTCTCCTGGTTACTTTCAGAAGCAGACAGCAGAACTCCTGAGGCTTCCTTTCTGGTGCTGATGTGCTCTACTATTTTTTTCAGAGCACTTTAGTCCCACCTGCAAGATTGCAACGTCCTTTCAACTTGTGCTAGGCAGATTTAAATTATTCTCAATGGCTGTGGTTGTCATATGAATTAAAAAAGAGTGCCAGGATAAAGATGCTGTCACAAATATCAAACATAAGGTGCTGGAATGCAAGTGCACTGTATGTGTTTGCAGAGTCATGTTGTTTCATGCCAACTATCCCTGCTCAGAACATAGAATTGGGTGGGGAAGGTTCTTATTCTATATCAAGCCATGTGTTGTTTTCCTTAGCAAAGGGGTTTTTTTTCCCATTTTCAGTACATTCTGGTAGTATCATAAGGTGTTTTTCTCTTCTAAATGTTGCTAGTGGTAGATTTCAAATATCATTAGGTCTGAAAAATCTCAATATAGGCAGCTTTGCAGAGTGTAAATCAGGAGTGACTGCTGGAGTCTGTTAAGACTCAAGAATCTAAGCAAAGAACTGGCTGCTAAAACTTGTATCCAACTGTCCTTCACAAAGAACCAACTGTTGAATGTGCAATATGTTTTTTCCTCCAAGACCAACTCTTCTTGGGTTTTGCCAGCTTATTTTCCCAGTTAAGGTAATCACATGTTCAGGGTTTCTTCTTATGTTGCTCTGGGAAAGGCAATTTTAAGTAGCAGAGGGAAAAAAACCCTAAGTCTCAGCAATCAACAACCACACAACACTGCAGATCTAACCAAGAGGCTGCAAGAGTGTAGATTGGTGTCCCTGCCCATGGCAGAGGGGTTGGAACTAGATGGTCTTTAAGGTCCCTTCCAACCCAAACTGTTCTATGATTCTATATGAGCAGCACAGTCATACATGGGTGTCTTTAGTCTCTAGAGATCCATGGTAGATCCATGCTAGTGGTGGTGCTTAGCTCTCCATATTAGCTATAAAGGTAGCTTAGGTTGACTTTTCTCCCATCTCAGGTGCCTGGTAAGATATGGATGCCTCTGGACCACGCTGATGGCCGTGTAGATACAAGGCTCTGCTCAGGCTACTCTGGTTTCTGAACTGAGGTCAGAAGCAAGTGAACACAAGAGGAACCAGAAAGTACACCAGGAAAATGCGATGGAAGTCTATAGAGATGACTTGTACACTGCTGGCTGTGTTCCTTCCAGGTTGAACCAGGTTTCTGTGATAGACTCTACTGCCCTGTAACATTGCCTACAAAGAGGGATTTTACTCTGCATGCATAGATTTAAAACCTGTCCTTGCTGGAGGTGTTGTCAGGACATCCTGATGAAGCATTTCAAGTGAAATCTCTCATGGTCTCCCAAGGAGCTTCAAATCCTCTTGTCTATGGCAGTTGACCTTTGGGGGTTCAGGTGGGGTTCTTTTCAAGGGTGATTCTAAGACAGAAGTTATAGATTGACAGGAATTTAACTGAAGCCTTTATAACTACAGTGATGACTGCGCAGAGGGTATCTCAGCCCAAATGGAGTGGCAATTCCCACAGCCTTTCACAAAAATAGACAAATATAGGAGTTCTCATGCTCGATTTCCAAACAACTGTGCCCAGAGAAGCCTGGCTGCTGCTCCCCCAGCACATTTCCACTGCAGAATTAGCCCAGGTGATTGGTACCCGGACAAATTTAGACCAGACTCAGACCAGACCATCTCTCATTCCTGTCTCTGTAGCATTAGAAGACACAGATGCCCATAGTGTTGGTGCTGAGCAACTCTATGAACCTCGATGCAGCCCTGTCCACATGAGGTTCAGCATGCCCTTTGGAGGATGCACTGGGGAAGGATGCACCGGGGCATGCATGCACTGAGTCCAGGGAAGGGCAACGAGGCTGGGAAGAGGTCTAGAAAACAAGAACCAGCTGAGGGAACTGGGGTTATTGAGCCTGGAGAAGAGGAGACTGAGAGGAGACCTTATTGCCCTCTACAACTACCTAAAGGGAGGTTGTAGTGAGCCTGGTGTTGGTCTCTTCTCCCCAATTGCTGATGACAGGACGAGAGGAAATGGCCTCAAGTTCCATCAGGGGAAGTTTAGGTTGGATGTTAGGAAGAAGTTCTTCACTGGGAGGGTGGTTGGGCACTGGAATGGGCTGCCCAGGGAGGTGGTGGAGTCACCGTCCCTGGGGGTGTTCAAAAAATGTGTTGATGAGGCACTTGAGGCCATGGTCTGATGGTCCAATGGTCAGGAATATGATGGGATAAAGGTTGGACTTGATGTCCCTGGAGGTCCCTTCCAACCATAATGATTCTAGGATTCTATGATTGTGGGAAGATCCTGGAGAGATATTGGCACTTGTGTAAGAAAGCCTGAGTCCTCACTGCAGGGCCTGTGGATTACCAGGCTACACAAACCCCAATTTAATCCATAACAGCAGCTAGACTAATTGGAAACACCACACCGACATCAAAAACACCATCAGTAAGATTAATGAGATTTACTGGCCAAAGATCACAAAGGAAATAACTTTAACATCCCCAAAATAGCATCCACTGGAGCGGAACTGTTTGCTTTTGGTCAGAGAGGGAAAGTGAATTTTTTTCTTTACATTTTCTTAACATCTAGGGCAAGTTTCAAAATGGAGGAGTGGTTTCAAAATAAATAGCTGCGTGTCACAAATAATGTCATACTAATGTCACATCAAAAGGGACTCCAGTGGAAAGATTAGCCTTGTTGTGTGCCCTTCTTTTCTACCCCGTGATTGCCCCCAGCTTCTTTAGGACTGAAGCTATTCTCCAAACTCACTCCAGGTTCCTGAATGGTCCTAGACACGTGCCATGCATTGCTCCCCCTGAAGAGTGTGATTTCAAAGTTAATTTCCTTTAACTCCCTCATTAGACTTCCGTCAGAGACTCCAGCAGCTGGGTGGATCTTCAGAAAAGGGTTTTTCATAGCATCATAGAATGATAGAATGGTTTGGGTTGGAAGGGACCTTAAAGACCATCCAGTCCCAACCCCCTGCCATGGGCAGAGACACCTCCCACTAGACCACATTGCTCCAAGCCCCATCCAACCTGGCCTTCAACACTGCCAGGGAGAGGCAGCCACAGCTTCTTTGGGCAACCTGGGACAGTGTCTCACCACCCTCACAGCAAAGAATTTCTTACTAAAATCTCATCTCAGTCTCCTCTCTTGCAGTTTAAACCTGTTCCCCCTTGTCCAGTGACTCCGTGCCCTTGTCAAAAGTCCCTCTCCAGTTTTTCTGGAGCCCCTTCAGGCACTGGAAGGTGCCTTAAGGTCTCCCCGGTGCCTTCTCTTCTCCAGGCTGAACACCCCCAACTCTCTCAGCCTGTCTCCAGAGCAGAGGAGCTCCAGCCCTCTGAGCATCTTTCTGATGTTAGAGACTCCAGAACTGGACCCAGCATTGTAGGGGGGTCTCATGAGAGCAGAGGTCACATTGCTTTTGATGCAGCCCAGGATCCCGGGGGCTTTCCGGGCTCCAAGCACACACGATTGGCTCANCTTCAGGCACTGGAAGGTGCCTTAAGGTCTCCCCGGTGCCTTCTCTTCTCCAGGCTGAACACCCCCAACTCTCTCAGCCTGTCTCCAGAGCAGAGGAGCTCCAGCCCTCTGAGCATCTTTCTGATGTTAGAGACTCCAGAACTGGACCCAGCATTGTAGGGGGGTCTCATGAGAGCAGAGGTCACATTGCTTTTGATGCAGCCCAGGATCCCGGGGGCTTTCCGGGCTCCAAGCACACACGGTTGGCTCATGGTGAGCTTCTCCTCACCCAACACCCCCAAGTTCTTCTCCTCGGGGCTGTTCTCAATCCATTCTCCACCCAGCCCATATTTGTGCGTGGGATTGCCTAAACCCATGTGAAGGACCTTGCACTTGTCCTTGTTGAACTTCATGCAGTTTGCATGGTCCCACATCTCCAGCCTGCCCAGGTCCCTCTGGATGCCATCCCTTCCCTCCAGTGTGTCAACTGCACCACACAGCTTGGTGTCATTGGCCAACTTGCTGAGGGTGCACCCAATTCCACTGACCGTGTCACCAACAAAGATGTTAAAGAGCACCAGTCCTGATCCCAACCCCTGAGGAACACCACTCATCACTGATCTCCACTTGAACATCGAGCTGTTGACCACAACTCTTTGAGTGCAACCATCCAGCTAATACCTTATCCATTGAGTCAAGTCCATGGGTCTCCAATTTAGAGACAAGGATGTCACGTGGGACAGTGTTGAATGCTTTACACAGGTCCAGATAGATGACATCTTTTGCTCATAGTTCAGAAACCATTCCCAAAAGGCAGATTGGATACAACTACTGAGAGAGTTTAGTAGTATGGACATGGCAGACTTTGCCAGCTGGACTCACAGTCAATGAGTAACCCCATCTCTGTTTCTTGTTTGCTAGTTTAGATATCACCACGGTGACCCAGGTTCTCTCAAGGCTTGGGTTCCTATGTGTCCTTCTCCTCTCTCCTGTTTTTTCATGAGCCATTATCTGGTGGTGAGCAACCATGCAAGATCAAAGATCACGGCTAGCTAAGTGAGATGAGGCATGTTTGAAGATCTGTGCTTATGGAAGGACTGAGATTTCAGCTTTAGGTAGGTGCTGCCAGAAATGTTTCAGCCGTGGAGTGGATGTCAGCAGCTTTTTTTGCCTGCATAAATAGGTAAAACTGGAGATACCTGTCCTCAGCATCCTAGGAAAGGGGAAGGGATATTATGGAAAGCAAATTGTGAACGTACATGCCTAAGAGGACTTTGTGCACGTATGCCCATTGAGATCAGCCACCTTCTTGTTGGTGTAGCAGGGGGACATTGTCTTCCTGCTGCCACTTCCCTGAGGATGGGGATAACTCTGGCTGTTCAGAGAAATGTAACTTCAATATGTTCTCTGACTGGTCACAACACCCTCAACCAGGAGGGGTTTCGGGGGTTGTTTTCGTAGAATCATAGAATGGTTTGGGTTGGAAAGGATCTTTAAAGGTCATCTAGTCCAACCCCCTGTTTTGCCTGCTTGGCTTTCAGTAACATAAAATCATTGTGTTACATCAATCAAATTTGCCCATGTTACGTTTGGCCTGGCAACTTACTCTCTGCAGAAGTCAATGCCAGCTATTCTGCTTATCTTGGAGCCAGGAACAAGTTTCCCCAAGCCCCCTTTCTGCTATCCTCACCTTGCTGGGACTCAGGGCTCTCCTCAGAGCTCTTGCAGGGATTTGATGGATGCCAAACCACTGCTATCCAGCGTACTTTTCATCTTACCCACTTCTCCTTGTTTGGCCATTTCAGTTTGATCATCCACACTCCAGGTAGAGTCAATGGAGACACAGAAAGGAATTTCCAGAGGGCAACTTATCCCATGTCTAGGCAGCTCACCTTGGTGAGATAAACACTGAGGCACATGATGCAAGGAAGATCTTAATTGAGAGTGTTTTGAAACGGGGGAGGCTTGGCCAATCCTTGTGTGGTGGGTGACAGCCAACGTTTTCAACAGGAGATTTGACACTTTGCTGAGGGTATTCAAGGACAATCCAAAACAGAGGGCAGATTATCCCATCTCTGCTTGGCCTAGGGTGATTGTGCCTTCCACAGAAGGATCGGATCAGTCATTGGCTTGCACCCAGGAGGAGACACAAGACTGGATGGCCGCAGGGCCTGAGCCAGTTTGGCAGCTCCCGAGTTCACAGAGGAGATGAATAGGAGGAGACATGACAGAAGCAGCCGAGATAATGAGAGCACAGATCAGACAAACGTGGCTGGTCACCTCTTCCAGCAGTAGAGGGAATAAAGGGGCACTCAGGAGAACTGAAAGGCAGCAAGATGAAAGAGGAGGAAAGCAAGTCCTTTTGAAACATAATCCATAGTGAACCTGCAGACCTCAGGTCCTCAAGGCAGTGCTAAGACGAAGGTTGGAGGGCAAGTAAAAAGAGATCCAATGTTTCTGGGGGCAGTGAGGACATCTTAATTGAGCAAAAAGAAAAGGTCTTAGGAAGCATTCACATTTCAGGACATGAGCCAACTAGGGGTGGGAGGGCAGCTCTCTGTGTGAGCAAGCTGCTCAGAAGTTCCCTTGCTATGGACTTTGGCACTCTCACAATAAAAGATTTGAGAACGTGGATGTTCTTCTGGTCTAATGTGGAAAAGTATTCCTTGTGCTAGCTTTGACATGGACTGTCCTCTATAGAAACTCAAAGCAAGCCTCATATCAGGAAGTCCCAGTGGGATGCAGTGGTAGAAGACTCTGTTCTTGTCCAGATCTACTTGGAGATTGGTCCCTGAATTGAGTTAATCACCTTTGCTTCCTGTCTTTCCCAAACAGTCACCAGCAGTTTTCTATTTCTTATGGACTGCTGGGGCTGTGTCCTATGGGAGTCAGGTCCTGGGGAGAACGGGGCTGTGCTCCTTGGAGGAAGGTCTTGGAAGAGCTCCCTAGCAAGGGAGCAGATGCTGAGGATTTGAAACTCACCCCTTGCCCAATGGAACAGGACATTTTTAATGAGAAAAAAAGCAAAGGACAAGACACTGGTGTCACCAGGAGAAAGGCCAATGTTCAAGTCACCTCTCTTCCCAGTGTTAGACTCTGTTTTTTCATCGCTGGTCACTCCAGCTTTGAGTTGAGTACCTAAGGTAAACTAGCAGTCTGGTATCCAAAGGCAGACCCCAGCGTAGACTCAGACTCCCATGACAAATATAGAGAAATTCATCTCCAGGAACTGTTTCAGCAAATCCCCATCCTTCATCGATCATCTGGATGTGAACAGATCCCTCCACTCTCTTGAGCCTCAAGAATGGGATCCATCCCCCTTGCTAAGCAGCTGAATTCATCTTAAACAGCTTAAACTTTACCTTAAACAATCTAAATTCATTTGACTACCTTTGTAGTCACTGGGTAGAGACAGACCCTCCAAAAGGGACTTGACTCATCTTCTGTTGTCTGAGATGTGTGAGATAAGTCAGCCCCTGAGGAGGTGTCTGGTTTTTAGCCTACCCCATTCTTTCCATTAAAGGCAGCCACAGGAGCTGAGAAGTTGAAAATACTGAAATTATATCCAGCTCACCTTCTGGGCTTGCTTCACCCACAGAGAACCTGCAGAGTGTAAAGTGACCATAGAAATAGGAGGCACCTAGATGCAGACAGGCCATTCCTTGGTCAAACTCACGAGTGATGTTCACCATAGGAATAGTCCTCATCTACCGTAATGGACTGGTGGCACACTGAAGAAACTGGTTAAGGAAGTGTCCTGAAGTTCTAAGAGAAAAATACATGTCAAAACAGTCTATGCAGCCGTTTATTATTTATATACTGTTAATGATCCATAATCTTCCATGTTCAAAGTGGAAAACAAGGAGAGAGAAAAAAGAAAGGGAAACAAAATTCATTCCCTTATCTGAAAGAAAAGAAAAAAGAAAAATCAAGCATCAAACTATAGCAGGAACAAATGAAATTAGACCTGGGGTCAGATTCTTATCCCTTTTACTTTGGTGCAAATAAATAAAAAGACATTAAAAAGTAAAGGGTTAACAACTTTATTTTTTCCCACTGTACTGGGCACTGGTGAGGCTGCACCTTGAGTGCTGGGGTCAGTTCTGGGCCCCTCACTTCAAAAAAGACCTCGGGGGGCTGGGGGGTGTCCAGAGAAGGGACCAGAGCTGGGGAAGGGACTGGGAAATGTCTGATGGGAACGGCTGAGGGAGCTGGGGGTGTTCAGCCTGGAGAAGAGGAGGCTCAGGGGGGACCTCCTGGCTCTCTCCAGCTCCCTGAGAGGAGGTTGGGGTGAGGGGGGGGTCGGTCTCTTCTGCCGTGCCCACAGNGGGATGGAGGTGGGGGTTGGGCTGGGTGAGCTTGAAGGTCTCTTCCAACCATAATGATTCTAAGATTCCATGATTCTATAACTTGCAGGCAATGTTGTTACAAGAGCAGAATCTGCCTGGATCTCTTTTGTATATAAATGCATTTTCACTGCGTGCATCAAACTGAAAACCCGTTCCTCGGTTCGTACTGACCTTCAGGGAAGAATGTGCCACCCAAAGGGGAAAACATGATAACAGGGTTCACAGCACAGAGGCCTGAGCAGCCAGCCAGTGATGGGGAGGAACTGAGACGTGGCACTTGGCATTAAGCAAGCTCTGCCTCTGCTCAGGGGTTGATGGAAGGTTTCATGTCGCACTGAATATTTCCTGCCCAGCTCACCCGGGAGAAATGTTGGTATCTTCCCGTTTTGTTTTAGTAGAATCTTCAGGAGAATTAATGTCAAAAAAGAAATAGAGCACCATTTAGGCATCGTTTTCAGCTTTAAAGGGACAGGCACCACAGTAAATACTTGGGGAATATGCTACAGTAAGTGCATTCGAATTACTTACAGCCAATAACCTGCAGCTGGATTTGTGATGAAAACTGTGCATAGCCTAGTGAAAAACCTCTCTCCTCAGCTGAACAACACTGCAAGTGAGGGGAAAAACGGGTATATTGTTCATTTTAAATATTCATTTTTATCTATGTGTGATTTGTCTGCAGTTTTTATTGGGCTAGTTGTAAAACCACATGTAATTGCAGAGCATGAACAGACCAGATAGGCTGGGACGGCTTTCCATGCGCCGTTCTTATTCCTGCACATATATGGGCTTTAAGAAAAGCAATGGCAATTTAAGGGCAGTCATTGTTTTGAGTGTCTCTTGTGAATGTGGATTTTTCAAAGACCCTAATTATATTTCTGAGGTGGTCTTTTCTTTTTCTGGGCCATCAGTAGGAACCAGAGGAGGAAAATCGAAACAGGCTGAAATTCAGCTTGGCACTACGAGCTTCAGCAAGGCTTCAGGAGCTTCCTTTGAACTCAGAGCAGTTCATGCTCCTCCCCTCTGGTATCAGATCATTACCTGCACTATACCCTAGTCCACTCATGTTTTCATGATCCCAAGCAATGGCTCTTGTTTCCCCTTCCCAAAGACTCGATTCATCAGTCCAACACTCTTCTCAGAAAGCTTTTATATACCTGCCTTATTTCCCATTGCTTTCTCGTTTCTCTTCACCATTTACTGTTGCTTAGTCTCCATGCCATGTGTGTTTACTGCTGAGGCCTGTTCCTTAGCTCCCCCAGAGAATGGCAGAATTACTAAGGCAAGAATCATAGAATCTCAGACTGGTTTGGGTTGGAAGGGACATTAAAGCTCATCCAGTCCCAACCCCGTGCCATGGGCAGGGATGTCCCACTAGACCAGGTTTCTTAAGTCAGCATCAAGGCAAGTCAAGATGATGGGCAAGTTCAGCTCCAGATGCAGACACTTAAGCAAATATTTCTCTGATGGAGGTGTCTACACGGGATGGGGGTGTCCACACTTCCCTTGTATTCGGTGGAGTTCTAGGAGATACAGCCATGGGGTCTAAATGATGACTTTCATACAACTCTGGCTCCACTGGGTGTAATGACTTCAAGAAACAATTTGGTTGAGTTTTGCCTAGCGTCATTTGAGTTGCCCTGAGTACCCTGTGTAACTTCAGCTCCCAGCTCAAAAATGTTCTTCTCTTCTCTATGCAAGTTTGTGTCATCTGCCAGCTCCACATGGAAGTCTGGGATATCCTAGAGCATCTCAAATGTTGCTAGATTCCCGTATGTGGTGGTTGCACTAAGCCTTAAATCTCCATTGAGTAAAGTAAGAGACATCAACTCACCCATGGGCACCCTGAGGTGAGTGTCTACGAAAGGAGCTGAATCCTGTATGAAATGCAAGGTGTGATGTGAAGGAGATCTATTCCCTGCTTTAGCATGGATTTTACATGAGACTTTGGATAAATTCTTCAGATCTTAGTGCTTCTTCTGTCAAATGGGAACATTATAGAGCTCTGCCTCATGAGAATGTAGATTAGGAGATGTCTGTCTCACCATAAGGACTTAAGGACACATTACTAGATGCATCTGGGGAACTAATTCTTGTGGTGTGTCATTCAAGACACATGGACTTGACTCCTCAACAGTGCTGACTACGGCCTGTGAGTCACTCATTGCCTCCCAGCAGGTGACAGAAGGAGTTCAAGGGCTGTTGTAAAGCCTGGTGCAGAGAGTTTGACAATAACCCCAGTCTACACCATTCTGACTTGTTATGGGCAGCTGGGATACAGATCCCACAGATGCAGCCCTGTGGTAGTTGATGTCCTCCTGGCCTGAGAATGACCACAGAGTCAGTGTATGGTGAGTATTGTTGACTCCCCAGACTAAGCACAGAGTGGGAGGAGTGGGAGGAGTGGGCGTTTTGAAATTACTTCAGTTTTAAACCAACCCCAGCCCTTTGATCAACAAACTTTGGAAGGGAGTTGAAACCCACTCATGAAGGTGCGTCAGTCACCATGTGCAAAAGTCAAAATCAAAATAAAAACATACTTCCCATGTGATCCAACTTGACAGGACTTTTTATTCTAGTTGCAATTGGAGGCATCTCTACAGCTGCTTAGAAATAAGACCTGGAGAAGTGGAAAAGAAAGGAACAATTCATCCCGAAGTCCATTAGAATTGCACATTGTATGAAGATGTCACGGGCTAGAATTAACAGGGGAAGATGGGAATGAGAAACTCATGGTAAAGATGACAAAAGCCAAAGTGTGTTTTGTCATTTAAGTCTGTATGAAATAGCCAGGGAATAATTTCTGAGGCAACACAGTAAGAAGTATAGCAGAAATCTTCATATTTCTCCATGGCTCCTGCTGACATCCACCTGCTGATCGCACCCCCCTGGCACCCAGGTTCAGATCCTGCTCATCTCTACAATGCCAAAAATCACATAAATCACATTCACCGCAGACTCATGAATTTTTAAACCACGGCAGGAGTATGTCAAAATGTCTCAGGATACTTTATTTCTCCTCCTCAGATCTTAGTGCAAATGAGGAGACAATGAACTGTTTGGTAGGGGTAGGACTCATCCTGCCTGACTGCTGGTGTTCTCACTCCCCTGTCAAGGGAGACAGACACTTTGGGAGCATGAGTCAACCCCTCTTGTCCCACACATAGATCTTAGGACGGGGTGAATCACTTTCTGGGGGTGTCTGCCTCTCTCTGTGTACTCAAAGATATTCAGATGACTATCAGCACTCATGGTACCATGCAATATGAGTCACTCAATGCACATACACTCAGCCAGCTCCGTGCAATTTACAGCAAAGGCTGTGATTAGTGTAGGTTTCTGCACTGAAAACATTACAGTGGGAAAAGCCTTTATGTGTACACTGGGTTTTTGTTTCTGCTGTATTTTATTCCTCTCTCTATTCTAGAATAAATGAACCCAACAGAAACATTTTTAAGCCAGTGTGACACATTCGTCTCTTGTGGGTTGGTGCTGCTGGAGTTTTAGTGTACAGGTACATCTAATGCCATACAAGTGTCTACTGTAACAGCACTAAAATATGATAATACATGACTTTTCTTTTTTTCTGCTAATCATGGGAATTTTTTAAACTGAATAGCTCGAAGACTCTGGAGCAAACAGTACTTAGACCCATAGAATCACTTCCCTTAAGAACTGTGTGGCATTGCTCAGCCTTCCAAAACCGTCTACCAAAACGTAACACATCTGGGAGGTTAAAAATAAATCTGATCTACAGCTGTTTGGGGCTGAGGCTGTTCACTTTCAGAAATTTCCATCCACTAGAGTCCCCCAAGTCCTATATGGAAGTGTTTCTCATTGAGGAGTTCAAACTTGGGGAAAGCTGTGGTTTTCTTAAAGATGATGGCCTAAATCTTCCCTCTTTGAGGAGGCCACTGATCTTACTGGTTTGTGGTTTACTGGTTTTTTTTAAATTCAGTCTGAAATGCTAATGTGAGCCCAAAGGCAAGGTATTCAGAGAGAGACTTGAGAGCTGGTGGAAAGGCAGAGTTTTGGTAGATCTGCAGGCTGGGAGAATTTCAGTGAGGGTCAGAGATGGAGGTCTGCTATCCTTCCTGGCCACATTTCCCATCATCTCTTCTCCAGATACAGCTAGGCTGGAAGGGGGGAATTCTAACCCCACCACACTGTGTGGGGGCCTTCTCAAAAAGAAGATAGTCTTTAGAGAGAGGTCTGAAGAGCCAGTGGACCTTTCTTCCACTCCCACAGAAGCCAGGTCCTTGTGAGCAGAGGCAAAAGTGAGGAGAAAACAGAATTTAGAGGTTTCAGCCATTTTACATTTTTAACCCTGAGCAGCTGTAGCAAGTTGGTCTCATGGTCTAATGGTCCAATGGTTAGGAATATGATGGGATAAAGGTTGGATTTGATGACCCTGGAGGTCCCTTCCAACCATAATGATTCTATGATTCTAAGTTGCTCCTTGGGTTTTCTTAAAGTAATAAAAGCAAAATAGAGGTGGTCTTGTTTTCTAGTCCATTACACATCAGAGATGGAGAGGTGTTTGTTAGTGTTTCTTTTGCTTGAAACCATTAGCATTTTTCCTTTAGATTTTATAGGTAAGCTGCCAGAGAAATCTTTGGGAAAGATCAAATCAAAGTAGAGCTACCAAATTACCTCGCTTCCCAAACATGGATCTTAGTCCATCATCTGTTCCTTCACCTGCAGAGAAGTTGTCCAGTGAGCAGCAGTGGAAGCAAAGGAATGAGATGCCAGTGGCCTTTCCTTTTCCCAGGAATCTGTCAATTAATTTTTATGATGATGCTTTGCTCAATGAGTTATTCAGTTTACCCCTGCGATAATCAATGGTATTGTATTTTTAAAAGCTCCTGAAGTGTGACGAGGCTCTCTCTTTTATCCATTGGAGCAAGTGAATAGTGTTGGTTGTGATGGGAATAAGAGAATGGGATGAGAATAAGGCCCCTTTGAAATATCATGGGGTGTCTGCACCATGACGGGACACAGGGGGATGAGTTGGGAAGCGATGGTGATGCCAACACCATCAACACTCGCTGATGGGAGCAGTACCACAGGGTCTGAGTGCACTAGGCAGGGCTGCTTGCTGGTAGTGGTTCCTCCAGGGGGTCCCACCAGCAGCAAAATGAGACAGGGCTGGAGGCATGACTGTGACTTGGATATGTGATCCATCCAGGAGACAAGGCTGGAGTTAACCTATCTCCCATATAGGTCTTCAGCCCATCCTGGAAAGAGGGCAAAGGAGTTGTTGGAGGAATCAGATTCTTCATTTTGTGACCATTTGGAGGGTATCAATGAGTCTTGATGTTCCCTGTACTTATATATTCATCCACATGGGACCATGGGGTGACAGAAAAAGTGACCAACTGCCTACTTTTTCCAAAAACAAATGCCAATGGGGATTCCTGATTAAGGCAGAATCAAGTACAAGTCAATGTGAATGTTGCTTGTGTGAAGTAGAATAAAAAAGATCCATGAGGTTACAAGGAATATAGATGTCCTGTTCTTGTGATGGTGCACTCCAAGGTAGACCACTTTCTATAGAAAGTAACCTTCATACTTGGGCTGCAGTGTTTAGATGGGATCTGGATTTCAAATTCTCAAATAATCAGGATAGCCTCAAGTTCCATCAGGGGAAGTTTAGGTTGGAGATTAGGAAGAAGTTCTTTACTGGGAGGGGGGTTGGGCACTGGAATGGGCTGCCCAGGGGGGTGGTGGAGTCACCGTCCCTGGGGGTGTTCAAAAAACGGGTTGATGAGGCACTTGAGGCCATGGTCTAATGGTCTGATGGTTAGGAATATGATGGGGTAAAGGTTGGACTTGATGACCCTGGAGGTCCCTTCCAACCATAATGATTCTGTGATTCTAGGATGAGGACAGAGGCTGCTTCCTGTAAGAAGAGCTGGGGTGGGGTGGCAGAGCCGATGGCTCATGGAGATAAGCACAATGGGCTGTGTCAGAGAACTCCTGAATGCAGCATCGTTTCCAATTCCCACACTGATATTTCTGTATTTCTCTCCTCTAGACTGTAAGGACAACCTGACGTGAGTTGAACCGTTGGGCTACTGAGCCTGCCCCAGATGCAATAATTTAGTGAGCAGATGATGTTTTCAACCAAACCTCCTGTCTAACTCAGTGGATCTGTGTGTCTTCCGGCAGGTGTGTCCTCTGTGGCCTCCCTGATGTCCCTGGCTTGGGTGCTAGCCTCCTATCACAAGCTTCTTCGGGACTCTAGGGACGACAAGAAGAGTATGAGCTACAGAGGGGCCCTCATCCATGTCTTCTGGCGCCTCTTCACCATCTCATCCCGAGTTATTTCTTTTGCTCTCTTTGCTTCCATCTTCCAGCTCTACTTTGGGATCTTTGTAGTGGTCCATTGGTGTGCCATGGCTTTCTGGATCATCCATGGTGGGACAGATTTCTGCATGTCTAAGTGGGAGGAGATCCTCTTCAACATGGTGGTAGGGATTGTGTACATTTTCTGCTGGTTTAATGTCAAGGAAGGGCGGACTCGATACAGAATGTTTGCGTATTACACGGTAGTGCTGACGGAGAACGCTGCCTTGACGCTCCTTTGGTATTTTTACAGAGATCCTGACACTACTGACTCATATGCCGTGCCAGCACTGTGTTGTGTCTTTCTTAGCTTTGCTGCTGGGATAGCTTTGATGCTGTTATATTATGGTGTGCTGCATCCCACGGGGCCAAGAGCTAAGATCTTTGCCAGCTCCTGTTGCGCCGAGCTGCTCTGGGGCATTCCTTTGCCCCCCGATGTTGAGCCCATGGCACCCCAAACCCCTGGGTACCGGGGGGCCCAGGCTACGCCCACCAGAGCGGTCACGGAGCAACAGGAGGAACTCACAGCTGACACTTGCTTGCCCGTTTTCCAGGTGAGAGCAATGGTACCATCTACTCCATCTGGGCGACCCTATCCCCCCGAGGGGCCTCTCATTAAGATTGACATCCCAAGAAAAAGATATCCGGCATGGGATGCTCATTTTGTAGACAGGAGGTTAAGAAGAACTATCAACATCCTCCAGTATGTCACCCCCACAGCTGTAGGTATTAGGTATAGAGATGGACCTCTCTTATATGAGTTGCTACAATATGAATCTTCACTTTAAAAGCTCCTTAAAGCAAAAGTAAAAGAGAGGACCTTATTTTTGTTTACGGTAAACACAGATCATGAAACAAACACAAACCTTCAGATAAGCTTTCTTTCTGGTTGCTGTATGTATAAAAAAAAAAAAAAAGATATTCTCTATGTTTTGTAAGTAAAAACAAAAAGAAAAACTTTTCTTTTGTTTTTTACACACAAGAAACAGTATTTCAACTTCCACACCTAGGATTCACAGGTGGAGAAGGAGGCATCTCCACATCAGTTTTATACCGTACACCAAGTGTAGAACATTATTTATGGGATTGGTGCTGATTGAAAAATAAAAAAAAAAACAAACAAACAAACCTACAACTGCCTTATGCCCTTAGGTGCTGAGTTTCATTAAGTACTGTCACCTTTCTCATGCAAAACTCTTTGATGATTATATGCCAGGAAAAAAAAGAAACAACCAACTGAAATACAAACCTTAAAATTAAAAAAAAAAAAAAAAAGGAAAAAAAATGAACAACAACAACAAGAGAGAAATGTACAAAAAAAACCCCTTGTTGCTTTTATTGGATTTAGCAGACAAAAACCCAAATGTCTAAAGCTAAGCAAGCAAAGCCTAGACACCCCCAATGGAGTTTGATTTTTCCAACAGATGAAAGACAAAATCAGGTCTGTAGATAAATTTGGCAACGCATTTATAACACCACTTGGCCAAGCCTTCAAGCCTTGACCGAGTCGTGTTCTAAACGCCATCCCACCATATAACCTTTCTCCTGGTGTCAACGGGCCAGGCGTAATGGTCGGTTCACACCAGGTTAATATGGGAACACAGCATCTGATCTTGTTTCCAACAATTGCACACGCTAAAGCTCCACTGCCTTCAGTGGAGTAAATAGTTTGAGTTTGAGCCCAGAATAAGGCCTTCCACCTTGATTTCTGGAAAATAAGAAATCAGCAAATATTGAAATTATATACCAAAAACACTATACTGAAGTATATTTACGCATATCTAATAACTATTTCAGTAATAATAAAACTCAGCATAGTAGCAAAAAGCGAGTCAATTTAAAGGCACAATACTTGATCAGTGACTGGCAAAATAATTTGACCTACTGTATCATTTTAAGGCTGTGAAAGGCATACATGTATTATTTGTAATCTCGTGTAAGACCTGTCATGTCTCATTCAGTGCGAGCCTTAAAGTGATTGTAAAGCATCCTTCGTTCCATTTCGGGGATTTTGAGTTTTGATTTTTGTTTTGTTTTGTTTTTAAGGAAAACAAAACATGAAAAATCGGGATAAAAACAAAAAAAAACACAAACAAAAAAAACAAACAACAACAAAACAACCAACAAACTTCTTCAAATGGTAATAACCTGTAAACTGACTCACGTCTTGAGATGATTTGGTGCTTTGTATTTTTGTTGATGTTGTTGTTGTGATTTAGCTGAGAATTCTTCAACTCGGTACACGTGGGGAACTGCTGATAAAAACTGTCTTGTGTCACCCTCTACTGTAAGTACATGGCGAGAAACAACACCAGAGGAAATTCAAGAGCGTAGCAAGAGCATCGTGGTTTAGCTTAGCCTTCTCACCGCAAGGAGATGCTGCCACCTCCGATGATGGCAAAGCCTAGACAGTCACCTGCCAAGGGTTGTGTGGTTGTCTTGACATTTCCAAATAACTCACTCGGTGTCTGAACATTCACATCTCTCGAATTCTGTTTCTGTGCTGGAATCTCTTGTTTCGAGTTAAATCATGGGTTTGCGTCTATCCAACACCCTTTTCCGTTTCCAGAGTATTGCTCCTTTAAAGGAATATTCCCTTTTCAGGGCATCTTTTCAATCCCACCATCCCTCGACTTGGGAGGGGAAAAAAAACAACAACAACAAAATGAGATATTTTTAAGTGAATGCTGTAGTATTTTCTGTGTGTAATTGCAATTTTTTATTCCAGAAATACTGTAACTGTCTAGGGTGCAAAACTCTCATGCTGACCTATTCTGAAGATAAGATCAGCATGGGGGGGATATTTTTTAATTATTATTATTATGATTTTTTTTTTAATTTGAGGAATCAGTTGGTTTTTTTAATTATAATAGTATTTAAAGAAACTAGTACCAATTTTATATAACAGTTTAAAGAAGCTGAATGCTTTCTTCGCCTGAATATACCTGAAGAGAAACATTTTTTTTCAATCAGTGATCCTTTGCAGTGTTCTGAGAAAATGTTTGGGTTTCTTCAGTTGTGTCATTTAGTTTTGTAAAGAAAACTTTTAACTGGTGTCTGTCCCTTCCAAAGGAGGACAGGACTCATTCACGCCAAACTATAGACACACGGCAAAGTTTATAAGAAGCCAAATTGTCACTAGTACTGTAATTCCCAGTCAAAATCCATTTCAGGCAAATGTTTCTGGGCTTTGATTACAACCAATATTGTGGTCACATTTTCACGCAAAGGGAGGGGTTTTGTCTTGTCATCCCTTATCTAAATTTCCAGTCCCTTGTTTATTGTGCACAGAAATATATATATATATACACATATATATTTGTGAAAACCTTTCATTTCTGTTCTCCATTGTCTGTGTCCCATAAGCAGTCCCTTCTCAAGTGTCCTACCAACATTTCACCCTCTTTCTTCCCTAATCAGTATGCTGTCTCCATAAAAAGAGGTAATTTGTGAAGTGAACTTGCTGGCTCCAGCTACTGAGTCATAAAACCACAGAGGCGCCCATCCTCCAGCAACAGGCTTGCATTTCTCCTCCCAGGACTTTCTTTTGACTTATCTTTAATACTAGTGTAGACTTACTCTGATCTAGTTCCATGAGATTCATGCCCTGTGTGAAGATTCTCCTTGGACCTTCTGTGAAGAGCTCTCTACACGTCTGCATTTCATTGGCATAAGCATGAGAAAGGAATGGATGGAAAATAACCCTGCTGTTCCTCGGGGACCTTTCCTCCAGGAGATAGCTTCCTCATTTTCAAAAGGACCATGAGAAGGTCGCCCTCCCCAAACTTGTTGACCTTGAGATCTGGTTTGAAGATGTGATCCCACTCCCTGGCCCCACTGAACAGCTGGATCTAGACAGTGAAACGAGCCAACGAGCCAAGGCAGACTCATCAGGAGCAGAGAAGGAGACCCTTCAGTGTTGTGTCTCGTGAACATCTGCAGCCTGCCTTCCCTCAGGAACAGGACCTTTGCTCCAGATCACCACACCAACAGCCGTCCTCTCCATCCCATTACGGGGGCGGAGGGGCAAAACACTCTAGAAGTGACCTTACCTCTCAATACAGTGCTAATTTCTCACAGCCAAACCAGCTTGACTAAGGGCTTGACAGACCTCTGCTCCAAAGTCCTCCTTCTTCGTGGCTCGTAGGATGGATAACAACGAAGGCAGGTGCCTCCACTGCGTGCTAAGACTCTTTTGTTGCTCTTCATTGCATAAACTTTCTGCCTCTGCTATTAGTCCTTTCTTTGAATGGTATCCACTGGCATCTTGATTTAGCAAAAGATTTCCAGTGAAAGCCTGTGTCAACCCTGAAGAACTATTTTTCTCTTGGAAGAACTTCATTACAGCCTTAACGTAAAGCGTGTGCTCTACCACTGCACCCAACAAGTTCATGGTGGACAGTTTGGTGTAGTGACCATTTCCTCTTGGGATTATCTGTGATCTTCTTGCCAAACAGCGCCTTTTGCCAAGCCAAAAGCTTGGGGAGGAAAATTACCCCCAGCTCTTTATTGGTACTCATCCCAATGCTGAGTCTGGTCCTCACCTCCTGTTTTTTGGGTTTTTTTTTTATTTTGCCCAGGGTCTATTTGATTTTTGGTGTGAACTTTGTCAGGATGGTCAGTGATTTGGTTTGGTTTCACTTGTTCTGTGACTCCTCAGCTTCTCTCTGGTATCTTAGTTAGACCATGTCCCACCTTCTTTCCAGAAGTTATTACATGAGGTGTTTTTCAAACTGTCATGGAGAAGGTTGAGTCCATATTTATTCACATCACAGGATCAGCGGGCAACTTCTCTGGCATGTTTGTGCTGCTGGATTCACCCTGGGATCATCTAAACCAGCCAACTATGCCATGCCAGGGCAAAACCAGGACACAAGGGCTCCATCGTCCCTGCTGTTATGTTGTTCAAACCTTCCCTGGCATGGTATTGACCCACTCCAAGGAGCCCTGGGCTTGGGCACAGCTTGCACAGGCATTGATGCTGACCAGAGACCATCCCCAATCAGGAGTTTGGATGCAGCTGCTCTGTATGGGGGGTGGAAGAATTTAGTAATGTGGATGTGCCCAGCACTTATCAGTTGGCTTTGTGGCCAGAATGGAACCTGGCAATGCTTAATTTGCTAATAAACGTGTAACTCTATGCCACAGACCAGGATTCAGAAGACTTGGCGGAGAACATCAGCTCTGATCTGGCATTTTTCTGCTTTCTGCCTGGTTCAATGGACAAGTTATGTTTTCAGTTCACTTTATTCTCTTTGCTGAGGTTATTTTGCAAACAGCGTCACTTGTACAGTGCTGATGTCAACCCATCCATCCCTCCATCCATGTCAGATGGCTGGCATGCTTAGTGAGATAGCGTTACACATCTGTAGGCAGCTAATTTGGAGACAGGAACGATTCAGACCAGACCAAATCAACAATGGAAATACAGGAATTACAAAGTCCCTTCTCATGCCCTTGTCATGCTTTGCCACCCACACGAGGCATTTTTCATCCGCAGCATATCCAACCTGAACTGCAGAAGAGGAGCAAATGTTGTGTAATTACCAGTGGAAAGTGCAAGCGAGCCACCAATTTCAAGTGTAAATATATATATTTCCAGTGTTTTGGATTGGAGCTAATTGTCTGCTTCATCCTGTCCTCCATGATTGCCAAAAGTCAGGAGTCATTTGCATGTATTTTTATTTAAAGCTGACTAGATGAAACAGGGCAAAATTGATTTCAAGCTTTAGTCAGTGGTCTGCTAAACCCTGGCTGGTGCTGCTCATGAGGACAACGTTGCTATTGACTTTCAGAGAGCAATCATCCCCATGCTCTTCAGATGTATTTTTGTCCACACAAGATTCACTTCACAATTTATCCCCCTTGTCCCTCCACAGAAATGCATGGCCCACCTGTCACCCACATGCCTAAACCTCCTGAAGAAAATGTGGTCTGAGGTTCGTCCAGCATGATTTCATTGCAGCTCAGAGGTGCTTTGAAAAGGAAAACTTAAACTACTGTGCATTTGCAAAACCTTTTAGTGCCTGCTTGCTGGGCAGCTTGGGCAAGAGACAATTTGGAAGCTGCCGGAGTCAGCGGAAAATTGTGGAGACAGGCTTTTCTAGGATCCTTTCTTCTTTCACTGGGTTAGCTTTTCTCTGGATTCTGTTCAGATCCAATGTGGTCGTGCAAAAACAAAATAAATAACAAAAACAAAAAACCGCCAGAAAACAAAAACCCAAATAACCACAAGAAAATAAGGTCCATGCCAATCCCCATAGAAGCCGAGGTAGTCAATGTTAGACAGTAGGGATGATGTGAACTCTGTGTGTACCCTTTGCTTGCAGAAGCTTGCATGTTGTTATTTTGGCAGTTGTCTAAAGCCCTGGGGCTTTGGGGATGATAGTTGCCCAGGGTGATGATTGCTGTTTTTCTTTTTCCTTGGAGCTCAGGTGTATTCTGGTGCAGAGAATCTCAGCCTGGTTTGAACGAGAAGATTTGAGGCTATCCCAAATAGACGTGGGCAAACCTTTCACTGTGTGCAGAATGCATTTCCAGACCTTTGGGTACCGCTAGAAGTTGTTGCAATCCACTTATTTCTCCATGAGCACATTCAGAATCGCTTCATTGTTCTGTTGTGTTTGAACTTGGGAATAACGGTGCGGTGACTCTTCCCGTTGAGGTGTGATGTGAAGAAAGGTAGGAGCCTTCCTGCTGTGCTAGATATTGCCTGTGTTCAACCCTCGCTCCTTACTTGAAGCTCAGACAGTAAGATAATGAGAAAAATGAGAAAACGAGATGACAGATAGCTGCATATGTTCCATTGGTTCTTCACTGATGAGGAGGAAGGCAACTGGTGACAATTAAAATAAATCTGCATAAACCATCTGAACCTTAGTGCATATTCAGACGTACACACAACCCAATTGGAAAGTGATGTTGTGGATAAAATAATGTGGACTATTTTTTCCTGCTATCTATTAAAAAAAATAAAAAGCAAACCAAGCAAGAAAATTCAACACAAAAAAAAAGTATTTCAAGCAGACAAAAATTATTTGAGAGCATAAACTTTACTTCCCCCCGCCCTTTGGGACACATGCAGCAAGGCAACTGTTTGAAAACCAGGCACTTTGTAACACGTGGAGTTATTTGGATTTGTGCAATGCTGTGTTTGTCAGATGGTCTTTTACAGCGAGCGTAGAAAGTGGCCACAGTCTAAAACTCATTACAGATTTCTAGGTGACAGTACTCCTGGGTTTCGACCCCAGCTCTGCCACGAAGTTGCTGTGTAACCTAGGGCAAGTGATTTAACCTTTCTGTGCCTACAGTTTACCCATCTGTACATGGGTATAATAATATTTACCTACCTCACAGGGGTGTTGTGAGGCTTAAGTAAATGCGTGTGAGAGGTGCTTGGGAGTGCTCCATAAAAATTTCATCCGTGCTGGGTTTGTGCTGTTATCAGGAATGAGCAGGAAAGGGGTTTGTTACAACACGCAGGAGCAAAACCTGCTGGTGCATGCATGTGTTGAGAAGGTGATCTTAAGTCTTTTCTCTCCCCAAAAGCAAGGATTGGAGAAAATTGTTGTGCGCCAACTGAATAGCCTTGCTTTCCTGGTCAAATGTAATAGCACTGTTTGCAATATTGTTTTCTTACACAACAGGTGACCTTTCCCTTTTTCCGTTCTGTTGCTGGAAACTTGAAACTAAAGATGACAAAAGTATTTCTGAACCGAACAGATTACTGATGAACGCTTGAATTTCTTTAAAAGTTGCTGTGCACTAATCTTTCAGTCATCAGGTTCCGTCTGAATACAGTGAAAAATTTGCTCACGCTGTTTTGGAATAGCCTGGACCTTGTTTGGGAGTCTGGTAGACTGCTGAGGACTCTTGTAGGCATGGGAAAACTAGGGTCTCAACTGATAAACCTGTGAAAAATCTTTTTTATTTTTTATTTTTTATTTTTTTTGCCTTTAAGTTTCTTAACTGCCTAGGACAGCACAATAATTGCAGTTTACTTGGTTGTACAATACCTTTTTTTGGTTTCTTTGCACTGTTTCCTTACGTGAAGGGTGAAGGTGGGTTGTGAAAGGATAAACTAGACTCGACGCTGCTCACGCGTGACTCTTCTCGAAGCACCCGCTTTCCTGGAGAAAAATCTGTGCCACATCCAGAGAGACTAGACCAGGCCTGCCTTCACCATCCTCCTGCAGGCAAAACTTCCCTTGCCGTCCACGGGAGTTTTGACTGCCGATGATGTGTCCAGCAAGGTGGATTCATCCCTGGTTGAACCCCAAGACACGCGGGTGAAACCCAGGATAATTTTCTTTAGAATAAAGGGAAGGGATCCAGTTCATTGTTCCAAATGTCACCACTGGTCAGATGATTCAGAAGGGGGGAAAAAGCATGGGATGGAAAGCCTGGGGTTTTTTTCTTTTTTTTTTTTTTGAGCCAAGTGTTTTTATTGTTAAGTGTCCTGAACATTATCTATTGTGTCTTTTGGAAATGCAATGCGAGACAAGGCTCCCTGCTCCCTTTCAGAAAAGCTTTTTGAAGTCTAGTCATGCACTCCTTACTCAGGAAAACCTCCTGGGTTTTGTTGTTGGGTCTTGTTTTCTCTCCTGAGTAAGGACTGTGAAATCTGGTCTGTTCTGGATAGCTGGGTCGTGTTTCAGGCAGCTGTTGTCTTCTCTAACCCAAGACTTGCCTTGCATGAAGCAAGAATGAAGCTAGGAAACTCCGTCTTGGTCTGCCACGTACCTCCCCTATCCCTTTTCTGTATCCACCATGGGGAGGTAGTTCCAAATCTCCTGGCTGCATGGGTCAGGCTCTTCCACATGACTAACTGGGCAGCTGCATATCTTCCCTCTGGGGCAGAGCAAATTCAGAAGCCCAGCTCTTGCAGATGGGCCACCGCTCAACTGCATCAGCTTTGGGTCTGCTCGTTCCCCATTTTTTCCCCCAGCTGTTTATTTGCCCCGTTTGAAGCACTCAGCTCAGTGCTTCTGGGTTCTTTTTACTGCTTCTGTTCCAGAAATGATTGAAGCTGGGAAAAAAACAGCAATGTAACTCCTTCGGTGCTATGCTAACTGCTTTGTTCCACCCAACCAAATGCTGGTCAACATGTAGATTTTCCCTCTTTGTCCTAAAAAAGCACCACACATCTGTGTCTTGAACAGGGATGGACTGAGAGGGGTGAGAGAGGGCAAGTGTGGTTTTGAAAGCAATTGAAGTCTTATGTGTATCTAGTATAGCAAAAAAAAAAGAAAATAAGATGTAAATGCAGACTGCTTTCAAAGCTAGTTATCGCCCACCTCATGGAAGTAAATAGGATATAGCCTATAAGGCATTATATATATGGCATTATATATATATATATTTTAAAAAAAAAAAAGATGAAAAGTTCACCTTATCAATAAATCGCCCTTTAATTTTCCTGAAAATGTGCTGTTCAGCAGTAGAAACACCTGGCTGTGCTTGCACCCAGTTGTTTTGCTTTGCAGCAATGGTAGAAAAGCAGGATGAGAGAGAGAACTCCTCCTACTATACATTAGACCTGATTTAAAGTGGGTGGCTATGAATTTTCAGGGATTAAAGGGACTAATCAACATGTATGTCTGTGTCTATATACACAGTCCTGTGGCAATATAGAAAAGCATACATGCCATGTTACTGCAACAGTATATATGTTTTAATATATAATGAGCACATTGTGAATTCCAAAGGGCTTTTGGAGATGAGGAAGGTAGTTTCTGGTGTGAGGTGCTAGCAATTTGGGATTTGCAAGCAGGATTGAAATAAATATTCCTTGTATGGGGTTTTTTTAAGTAAAAACAGGGGCAAAAGGCCATCAGAAGCTTAAGGTCCTTCTGAGGAGATGCTATACCACTTGATCTTCCAGTTCTTAAGAAATTTGGAAGCCAAAATCAGACCAAAAATGAGGGCCAAATGAAGTGTCAGTATAAATCAGTAAAATTCCATTGACGTCCAGGTGCTCCCTTACACCCCCTATGCTAAAAATAGTAATTTCTGCTGGTACCAGAGGAGCCCAAACTGAGTGTTACTGGCTTTACTGGAAGAGCTGGCTCCCCCTGCCACCAGTACTGCTATTGCAATGAAAACAGCCTCGTTAATACAGGCAGCAAACTGGGCCCTCCTTTGCAGGGATTAAACCCTCCAAATCTGATTTCGAGCCCTTAGAATTCAACTGCCAAATGCCACTCGAAGGGAATGATGATTGTTTTCTCTCCAGATGTCATTCCCATTCATCAGTCAGAAGGACAAGTAACTCGTATTTTCCTTTCTAGCTGCACTTACAATAAAGCCTCCTTCCCTCAGACCCAGCTGAACACCACCTGCATGTTGCCCCCACCTTCCCTCCCTTTCTTCCACCTTAAAAGCAAACACTGTTCTTTCACAAGTAGCAGAAATCCAGGACAAATGCCAGATGATTACACCTGCAATCTGTTCGCTGTAGGATTTTATTTCAGTTTCTGAGGGCAGACGAGTACACGCAGGGACACGCAGGAATTTCAGGAGCCTGAAGTTGAAGCCGCTTGGCTTCAATGGACTTGCTCTGACCTGACACTGCTGCAAGAGAAACGATGGACTAAGTGTACCCCAGGTGACCCCCCTCGAATTGCTACACTTCTGCACCATTCCCATATAATCCATTTATTTCAACAATTACCGGCGCCTGGGTATCAGCCAACAAATTTACGATGGATAAGCAGTAGAAGTGAACTGGTTCTCACTTACCCACAGGCCTATTAGTACTACTCGAGCAATTAAACAAGCCTTAAATTGGATGTAATTGCAGTCATTTGGAGGAGAGCTGTGATGTGTGTTCTCTAAAAAAAGTGTCTAAATAGGTACCACAGCCAAATCCCTTGGCCTCCGTCTTCTCTGTGTAAGGAAGTGATTTTACATTGAACATCAAAGTTGGTCATTACCTGCAAAATGTGTCCCCTCCCAAATTGGATCTAAAAGTGTTTTTTATTTTGTTTTTTTGTGTAAAACACTTTTGGCTAAAGTTTCCACTCTGCAAACTGTTTTACCATTCCAGCCTTTTGTTCCAATGAGGAATGGGAAGTAGTTTAAATTACTCAGGGAAGGATTATTTCACATCTAGGTCTGGTGACTTCCACTCCTATCATCAGGCCAAATTCAGACCATTCCACTGAAGCCAATGTGATTACCCAGTATGAAACCAGTATGAGATAATAGCTGGAGTGAGGCCCTTGCATGGTCTCACATGTGTTCCCAGTCACAGACTAACGGTGATGCGCTCAGGAACCTAACACAGCACGCCCCATCATAGAGCTGTTCCCCTAAAAACAGGATTTTCACAGAAAAGCTATGTATTTTGGGAGCTTTGAATGACTTTTTGATTGCAAGGAAATAGCATCCCTTTGGTGTGTATATTTTTGGATGCACTGCCATATACAGGAGGTAAAATCATGGTGCCTGAAGATCCATGCTCTCTCTCCATCTCTGCTGTGGGCTGTTGGTTGAGAAAGCCAAGGGGATTTTAGGGTTGTCTCTGCTGGTAGCTGTAATATATTCCCATAGTACCATTGACCTGGTCCAGGGCTTATGATATGGGAATGGTCAGGCTGTTGCCTGGCTCCCATCACCCATCCCATCTCCAGCCCTGCTGTATTTGCCCCAAGTGTTGTAACATGAGTTTAAAGATCCTTGTCTACCCTCTGAAAATGCTGGGAGGACAGAGTAGTTGCATTCATCTTGCACAGCTCTTGAGCACCTTCCAATTGAAAGGAATTCTGGAAGTTCACGGTATCTTCTCAAATTACCTTTCATCCTAGGGGCATTTTTGATGAGTAAATTTTGACAGTACCGGAAAATTGGCACAGCCATAGAACATAGCACAATTTCAATACTTGTATTTCGGAAGTGCCATTTTTCCCCTAAACATTGAAACTTAACTACCCACTGCTGGAACTCGTTACCATTCAAAACCCAGAAAAAACTCTTGCACTTGATTCCTCAGATAGACCTTATTCAAGAAGAACAAATTCCCCAATCACTATAAAATGGTAAAAAGAAGCTATTAAAGCAGGACACCTGGGGTTTTGTAATGTTTTTGAGTGTAATAAACTGTATCCACTGAATATTGTCCATTTACCTTGCAGTAGGCACACCAGGACTGCAGCCAGATTCAGGAACCTCTTGTGCTAAACACTTTACCAAACACTGAGAGACATGGACATGCCCTAAAATAGCCTTCAGTTTCACTGTGGTCATTTGTGTGACCTCAGGCAAGTCATGCAACTGCTCTGTGCCTCAGTTTCCTCATCTGTAAAATGGGAGGTGTGAAGCCGACCCCACCAGGATGATGTGAGGATTATTTAGTCAATGTTGGTGAAGTGCTTCAAGACCTTCAGATCAAAAGCACCACAGGACTGCGGTGGTGTTGAGCAGAGCAGGACAAAGCAATTCATCATGTCACCTTTCCCCAGTCCCCATGCAGCCCAGCAGAGACAGAGAGGCAAGCTGACCTGATCTGATCTGGGGTTTCTTGAGGAGGACTAACACAACCCACACTCTAAGCTTTTGGGGAGGGCTTTTTTCCATCCTCTGAAGTGCTCCACTGTCCTTTTCAAAAGCATCCGAGGAAGTCAGCTGAGAAACTAAGGATTTATCCCAGTCCCCTTGGGTCATGGAACTGGAGAAAGCAGAGATGGAAAGAGCACGTGGGTCATCAGGTGCATTCCCAAGAGCTCATGCCACAGGCATCCCTGTGTCTTATTCTCCCACCCTAAATCCGTTCTGGTTGGAAATCTTCCAGAGAAGGGATTTGCTCACCCCAGACCCTCTTGATCAGGCACGTCAGACAGAAATAACATTCTAAGCTTTCCTAGCAAGAAGTACATTTTTTGTTACCTAAGCTTGAAACTTAGTCATGCCCATGCCTTGAATCTTGCCTTATTAACCAAACTCAGCCCATTCTGGACCCAGGTCATTCATCTGAAGTTGTCCTTCCAGTGCCGTTCTGCCACAGCGTGGCTTGCAGGTGAAGATAGCTGTCCAAGTTAGGATCAAAGATCTGCCAGTTAGACTGGGAGAGGTTGACTCCTTCCTAGGTCACTTCTGCACCTGAGCCATCCTTACTAGGGGTCTAAAGAGGCTGGGATCCAAATTAGACCCCCAAAAGTAGATCTGAATGAACAAGTAAAACTACTTCAAGTCCTCCCACAGTCAACTCCTTTTCTTCCCCAGCACAGAAATGGTTTCAACACCATTTCTAGCTTCTGCCAGCGAGGTGCTTGGGATATATGAGGACTGCCAATAATCCCTGCTCTGAGCTGGCCAGGAGAAGTGGCCGAGGGCAGACCTGACCCTGCCAATCTCGGTGGCGTTGCCCCTGATTCGGTCCAATGCCGCCGAGAGCAGGGGCAGGCAGCTGTCTGAAGAGCTAGGGGTGGTTTAGCTGGGATGAGCTGACAGGTGTCAACACGATGCAAAACTGGTGCTATTCACTTGGCACAGAGTGCCTGCGAGTCTCTTCTTTTTCCTTTACAATCACCAAGCAATTCCCTTACGCATGGGAAGAACGGTGTCTATAGACAGCGTCTCGTTTTTCTGAGTATGTGCTCTGTCTTATTCCCCAGCTCTTCCTCTGATTTCTGTGTCTCAGAGGGCAAAGTGTAGTTGTGTTTGTGCTTGAGCATGAATTTATGAGCAAAAAAAATAGAGCAAGGGCCAATACAGAAGTTCAGCACAGTGGAGGTTTTGAGTAAGTAAGGAGTAAATGAGAAGCAGGGGCTAAGACCTGGGAAAACAAGATGTGCAAGTTTTGACCTCCCTCTCAGTCTGGCCTGACTTCTGTAAACCCATCAAGATTGTTGTCTGTGTCCAGGATGAATTTCTTCTCTGGGCTCCCAGGGAGTGAACAGATTGAGATATTCAGGGCAAGGCTCCGCAGAGGGATGAGATCAGAGTCACTGAGTGCCTTCGACCTCCCCTGGTTTAGTGGAAGCTGAAGGCATCCATCCCATCCCAGGAGGCAGCCCATGTCAGGTGATGCTCTGTTTATGTTTAGATTATGCTTTGAGCATTCAAAGTTCCATTCTGCTTTCCTTACACGGGTGCAAGCAGATCAAACATGGCAAGGTGTGGTCATTTTAATTTAGGAAAGCTGTTGAAAGGTGTCCAAAGTGCTAGATAAGAGCTCACAAAATCAACGTGCCCCTTTAAAAGACCAATTCCTGGTCTCAATTTCACCGAGGCACCACCCACCCTGCATGACCCCCACTATATTTTCCTGGGTTTTTTTATGCCCTTAGTGAGACCAGAATTTGGCCTGGCCCCACCTGCCCTCATTAACTCCAAAAAGCCCCCTGTGTTTGCTGATGATGGCTATGTTAGAGCAGCGATATTTCAATTCTCAAAACCTCGTGGTGCCTTTTCTTGTGGTGCTTACCCTTTGCAGGACTTCAGTCAAGGCAACCACCTGCATCAAACAGCAACACCAGTACTTTTCCTCTGTAGCACGTGCCAGTGCAGTAACAGACTTTAATATAAACATATATAAATATAGATAGATAGATATAATGCTATACTTATAATTATATATATATAATTGAGGTTCTGATGCCGCTGTATGGGGAATGGAATATTCCTCTGCAGAATTATCACACTGCTCGAGTGAAACCAACAGCTCAATGTCCTGTAAAGCATTACAACCTTGGCAAGGAGCTTCTCTTTCCTGCGTTCATTTTTCCAACTCCCTTCCCTCCTCCTGCCCTTCTCCTCCCTGCTCCCAGTAATGCACTCCATGAAAGCTGTTTCGCTCCATGGCAATTTCTCCCAATAGCTCTCCCTATCGCCAGCGTATGCCATAAGGCAACATCTTCTTCCTGACGAGGTATGGGGACGTCTCCCCTTGCCATGAAAGGAGGACAGTGGAGCTGGTGAGGCAGCATCCTGGGGCGGCATCCCAGGTTGGCATCCGAGGGCAGCATCCTAGGGTGGCATCCTGGAGTGGCATCCCAGGGCAGCATCCCAGGGTGGCATCCTAGGGCAGCATCCCAGGGCAGCATCCTGGGGTGGCATCCCAGGGCAGCATCCCAGGGTGGCATCCTGGAGTGGCATCCCAGGGCAGCATCCCAGGGTGGCATCCTGGAGTGGCATCCCAGGGTGGCATCCTGGAGTGGCATCCCAGGGCAGCATCCCAGGGTGGCATCCTAGGGCAGCATCCCAGGGCAGCATCCTAGGGTGGCATCCCAGGGTGGCATCCCAGAGTGGCATCCCGGAGTGGCATCACAGGGCAGCATCCCAGGGTGGCATCCTAGGGCAGCATCCCAGGATGGCATCCCAGGGCAGCATCCCAGGTTGGCATCCTGGAGTGGCATCCCAGGGCAGCATCCTAGGGTGGCATCCCACGGTGGCATCCCAGGGCAGCATCCTTGTCCTCTTTTTGCACTGAGGCGGTGCAACCCACAGTGTGGCAAGCAGAGTTATTCCCCTGCTAGCCAAACCATGCACTGGGAGCCTCAGCTTCCCCAGCGAGACAGCAACGTGGTGTATTTGTCTGTTTTGGGGTTTTTTTGGATGCTCGGTTTCCCCCACCGCTCTGAGCGAGCCGAGCGCTGCTGCCCTTGCTGGCGGGGAGGAGGGGAGCTGGCAAAGGCAGTTTGCTTTGCTCACAAGAGTAGTTTTGCCTGACTTCAGGGGGGAGGACTTCTTTTTGTCAAGGGACTGCTGGGTTGGGACAATTGTCACCTTATTGTTACCTTTGAAGTATTGCTGAAACTCTAGAAAGGTGATAGAACAGATGTTGAGTGAAGGTATTTTCTAACTAAAGGGAACAACACCAATAATGCTGTAAAAGGTGCTAGAATCAAACCTCATTTTATATACTTTGGTTCTTAGAGAAAAAAAAACCTAAATACACAGAATTCTTCCTGTGCAGCCTTACTGTAGATTGTTATAACCAACTCTTTATCCAAAAAACTAAAAAAAGTGAAAAGGTTAAAAAAAAGGGGACAAAAATGAAGCGATCCTGTATAAAGTGTAACAAATATGACTTTCCTATATAAATGTAAATGATCTGACATATATTAAAATGAACTTGAGGCAGGCAGCAAGCATGAAAAGCTTTTGAAGCATCCTTTTTAATGCACAACACCTGTCTTTTTTCGTTTGGCTGGTGCAAGAGGGAATGTGCCAAGTCGCTTTTATTTCCTTTTCGTTCTGTTTGTGATTCCTTGTGAAAAGGAAAGAGGGATGGAAAGAGAGTGGGAGGTGTAGGTAGCCTGAAACCTGGAATATTCATCATAATTTTCTTTTTTTTTGTTGTTTGTTATGTTGTCAGTTTATGACATTGGTGACAGTGTTTGGACTCACACTTCATTTCTCAAAATGCTTTTGAAAGCTTTGCTGCCTGCCCCAGGTGCTGAGAATAACTCTTACCTCAAGAACACTTACAAAAAAAAGTCAATTGTTTTTTCCCATCTCTGGCAAATTAAAGCAAACAAATGAGAAGAACAAAAAACCACAAAAATCTTTTTTTTTAAAAAAAAAAAGGAAAAGAAAAAGCAAACAACCAGCAGTGAATGAAGGAATGAAAAATTAAAAAAAGAAAGAAGTCAAAGCAGAGGTTTGGTGATCAAACCGAGCCATTCTGGTGCTTTTCCCCTTTTTGTGTTGCTAATGATCAAAATTACATGAGATGGGCTTAGACAAGTTTGTGGTCTTAGGATGTAGCAAAAAATGTATTTAAAGAGAATACAAATTTGCATGGAAAAAACTCTGATGGAACATTTAAAGAATGGCTGTTTCAATGTCAGACATTTAATGTTAGCATGTGTGTGTGCTGTATATACCTTTCATGTGTGACATGTACAGTTGACTGAGGAAAAAAAAAAAACACATATGGAACCGAACAAAAAATAATCAAATGCTATTTTATCAGATGATGCACTTTTTCACCTTGATGAGAAGCCACTGTTCACAACTATGCAATCTTCCAGTTTCTCTCTCTATCTTCTCTCTCCAACCTCAAATATCCCAACTATTTTCCATAACCTAAACCGTTTTTTCTTTTGTACAAAGAAACACAAAAAGTTCCAAACTCTGGTTCAAGGTGAGAGTGCTACTGTGACTTTTCTCAAACGATAAGAGCTAACAAACAGACAAACAAAAGGGGTTTGGTTTGGTTTTGTTTTTAAGAAAAGGGAGGTTCGGACATGACCCTCTTTATGTTCTCTAAGTGAATCGATGTTTTCTACATGTGCCAGGCTTCCGTTGACTGTTTTTGGGTTTGGTTTTATTTCTTGATTAATTTGTTTCTCTCTTCGGTTTTAGGATTTTTTTTTAATTAGTTTCCTTATGTATTTGGTTTCTTTTTTTTTTTTTAATTCTGGTTTTGTATTGTAGGTATTGGGGATGTGAAGATGAAGGTGAAATTTGGCTTAACTTCAAGTGTTTTAGTACATCTGTGTGCTATATATGTATATAGTTTTCTACATAGAAAATTTTACGCGCTTTTTAACGCACTTTACGACTTGTATGTACAAAGTTGTCTATATAGAAAATGTAGTGAGTGTTCCCCGACCCTCAGAGAAGAGAATTTTGATTAAGAGGAGTTAAGACGTTTGAGTATCTCACGCGCGTGTGTGTATTATATACTATATTATATATTATGGAAATATATAATAGCGTATGTCCGTGTTAGGGTGTGTATAATGTATACACACATCCAGACACATGATCATGTCCATCTATACCATAAAAGTACAGGTTTTTGTATTTCTTTAAGGTTTTCAAGTTACAACAAATAGCCTGGCTCTACTGGGTAAACTTCTTCCCTGTAGAATATTATGCTCCGCTGTTACTCACACTGCATATTCCTGGGGGAGGGGGGTTTAGCCTTTATAACCTTTCTTTCCCCACCCCAGTTTACCAGGAGGTGCTGAGGAGAGGGTGTTGGTGAGGAAACAGGGTCATCCAGCGATGAGCTCAGGAAACCACGAGACCACGAGATGTGGCTGCCATGTTCCCCGCCCACCACCGACTCACCATGCAATTTAGAGCACGTCCCTCCCACTTCTCTGTGCCTGTCAAACTGGGGTTGCTAATGCTTACCAAGCCTTTAAGCACTTTGCACTCATGGTCCCTCTCTGCAAATCCTGCAGGGATCTCCCTCAATACCAGTGGGGGGTGATTCGGGCCAGTTTACGGTGAGATCTTCACCAATGTATCCCTTGTCCTCCATCTCTCTTCTGTTCAGGAAACCCACTGCTGCCTCGTTGGGCCATGCTTTGACCTTCATCTCCTCACCATTATGTTTTAAATGACCACTGCTGTGCTTCTCCTTGCTTCCACTCAAGGCTTCCTCATCCTTGAGGGCCATGGGCCACCACACTAATACTCTTAAAATAACTTTATCAGACTCTCCTTCAGCTGTGGTATCTCCAGGCACTAAAACAACTTGATAAAGGGCAAAACCCTGGATTTCTGCTGTTAGCCCACCCTTGCCCTACATACTACATGCAGACCTGACGGTCTTGATCCTTATGGGTCCCTTCCAACTTGAGATATTCTGTGATTCTATGACCTCAAGTTTCTTGAGGCAGGACAGATGAAACCCCATTTCTGACTCATTGGACACCATAGTGAAGCTCTTCCAAGTGACCAAGGGACAGCTGGGCTGAGTATCATACATAGCTACAGATACAGAAAGGGTCCTTAGTGGAGCGAGTAAAAGCAGGAAGGAGGAGGGGAATGTGTCCACATTAGTCTGTGGCAGCATAGGTGCTTCTTCCAGACAGTCTTTTGGGATTGACTCCTTACCAAGAACTTCATGTCAGCCTTCCTACTGAAGTTAAAGCCACATTCATCTGAAAACAACTGTAGTGGAAAAGCTGGGAGCAGTCTTCCCATCTTGCACAACCTCATGGCTGCAGTTATTGGCAGTCAGTTGGCTGATCTGTAAATCCAGGTAGGCTCAGAAACCTTCTGTCAGTGCTTCATGGAACTCGGCTCTCTAGAAAGCAGCATTCACACCTAAATAATTTATTGCCAGACATTTCACTCTGCCTTACATCTTGCACATCATCTGTTTGATGGGATGATATACAACACAGCTGTATCGCCTCAAGTGTCTACTTACCTGCTCTTCCTGCGCAAATGTGGGCTCTTCCATCTACCTGCACTGACAGGTCTTAGGCTTTGGTTGTGGCTGGTGTTTGCAAGGAGCTGTAGTTGTCCCTTGGACTTGTCATTGGGATGTTGGTGTCTGTGAACTATGTCAATGACACAAATCAAAGACACCATTTCCCCCCTTCCCATCTCACTTTAAGGCAGAACATCTAAGTACCTTCTCCGAACATGTAGTGCTGGGAGATGCCCACCTAATGAGGCCAAGTAGAGACATCCTTTGCCCCTGTTAGAAGTTTGTACTAAAGCCTTTAGGACAAAAAAAAATAAAATAAAAATAAATACTTTTCTAATGCTAGATTCAGCAAATGGAGGAACCCAAAGGTCAAGTTTGACTCAAGCTGTGATCTTGCAGCTAAAATCTTCTAAGTTCATAAACTTCAGTTTCTTAAAGGGAGCAACTTGCAAAGGCTTCTTCCTTCCATGACTCACCAAGAAAATCTATGTAAGGGAAATAAATACATGGAGGATGCTTAGCAATATATTCAGGTTATCCAAGGAAAGCAATGCACCCACCAGAGTTAAAATAAAAGCAGACCCATGTTTCAGTTCAAAAGACCTTTTTGTGACATGAAGAAACAAATTTTAAGAGTGTGTTTGGTAGGAGACATTGACTTCATGGACAAGTATAAAATCATTTGGAGCTTTCAGGACCTAAGAGCATATTTCTTGATGCACACACCTCTAGTTGAGGAGGTTTGTCCAAAGTACTTTGCTTGCTGGCTCAATGAGCATGGGATCCTCTAATTTAGCCAGAAAAGCTGAGTATCCAGTAAGTTATCAAGGACCCTTCCGTATTTAAGAGAGACAGCAAGGTACCTCCATGTAGGGTTTCATCCCAGTTGGCTTCCAGTTTAGATCAGTTGTGTGCCCTTCATCTGGTTGCATTTAGGTGAGTTGAATCCCACCAAAAGTGGACAGGATTTACCACACTTCCAAACCATTTCCCACCATGGCTTACCGTGAGACTTGTCCTCCTTCCACTCTGCCAGCAAACATTGAGTTACCTCCTTCAGCATAGCTCTGTGCTTGCTCAGCAGCCCCTACCATAGTGGCACATCCACATCAGGCATTCTCCCCCCCCAGGACTAAAAGTATCAGGCTGCAATTCAGAGTGGGACCAGCTCAAGGGGGGGGAGAATTTGATTTTCTTAAGTGACGCCAACTTTCTGTGACAGTTTCCTGGTCACTCTAGGGGTTCACAAACAAACCCTGAAAATCAATGCACAAGCAATAACCTTCTGTGTGTTTTCCTAAAGGATATGGTCATTCTTTGGCTAGGTGAAAAGCAAGAAGCAAAATCTGAGCTATAGCAGCGACTTGTTCAGTAGATTCACACATGAGGTGGTAACAATCACATTGGCTTCTTCTCCTGCTCATTACCAATCCGTTCTGGTCAATTCTCCTCATTTTCTTTAATTCAGCCATGACATTGTAAATGACATGAGAATAAAGTTCAGATTGCTACTGTTTACAGAACAGCTGGGGAATTATACTCCTTCCAAGGCACCACTTCCTATCTTTGCAATAAGAATAGGAGATGTTTGGGCAGCAGCAAAGGGGTTGCCTCATCCAGAGCTTCAAATTTTTGTTTGTGCTTCATGTCAAATACTTGAGAGCTTCTTACAACCCTGATAATATGTGGCTCCTGCATCTTGGGATATGAGGTTGTCATGCCCTTCCTTTGCTGCACATGCCACCCTATAGATGAGGATAGTCTGATGGCCTAAAGAAGAGCTTTTACCAACCATCCCTATGCTCAACCTTATTGGAGAGGTTTTCCTGTATCCAACCTGGTTCTCCCTTGCTATAGATAAACCCACTGCTTCTCATCTTCATGTCCTGTGGAAGCACCAGGTACACGTTGTCCTGGATTGATAGACTAAATTTAAAAGCCAGGAAGCCCAAGGCTATTCCAAATCCCTCCCAAGCTATTGTGATGAAAGTTAACTGAAGAGCCCCAGTCATCCAGGTGCCTTATCAAGTCTCCTTGTGAGAGTGCAGACCAAGCAGCCAGATCCCACCAGGTACCAACGCCGGTCACACCAACGCCTGGTCACAGCACTGGTAGCGTCTTTCTTGCCACGTATCTGCTGTTGCCTGAAAAGAGCAACAGAATCTATCAAGGCGTTGTCCTTCTACTGAAGCCTTGTTCCATTGGCTATCATCAACAAGTCCAAGCCAATATTCACGAGCATACATTGGTGAATGTAGCCTCAAGCATTCCCAGGGTGTGCTGCTTCCCCTTGGCCATCAATAAAGGAGGGAAAATGGCTTATCTTTCTTTTGCTTATGTTCAACCCCAGAGGATTCCCCTACTGTAGAGTCCTCCCTCTTGTTTGCCCTCATGCATCATTAGTACCCCTAGAACACAGGCTATTTCTCAGAGTTGTTTTATCAACATTAAAAGTCATGAAAAATCAATGGAAAACTTTCCCTTGGAGATTACTAGATTGTAGGAAACGCTTCTGATTTGCTTCCCCCTTTTCTTCCCCCTTTCCAAATGGCATTATTTCTAAATGGGCTCTAATATCAATATCAATGTTAGTAGGATCCATTGATTAAGCTGTGAATCAAAGCTCACTGCTGTGTTGGATATACATATGTTAATGACCGTTGCGTTAAGCCAAATTTAGCAGCTGGATTCTTCAACATCCCTTTGTTTTGTATCTACCTCACTATGATTTCTTTGATTTCTTGTGATTTAGTGTTGTATACAATGTCAGAGGTGATATGTAGATAAAAATATATATATATATATACAAATATATATTTTTTGCTTTGCAATAAAGCTCAAAGCTATAACACGAATATTCATAAAATGTCATAATCTTTATTGTAATGTTCCCTTCTTAGTTGTAAAATCCTGTCTGGATCCTATTTTCCTGTACACTAGAATTGGTATTGTGATCATGAGTGAATGGTTATTATTTCTGTTACTTTTCCATTTAAGTGATATTTTTGAGATGTGAGATAGACACCAGAATTGTCAAACTTGAATTGGTTTACTTTTTCTTCCGTCCAAATACAGCCTGTTTGTAACTAGAATCAAACAGTGAAGTTGAAAGAAAATGATTTGCAGTCCTGATCTTTCAATTTTGGTTTGTCTGATATTAATATTGAATTTGGCAGAAGGCAGAGAGCGAGCAAAAAAAAGAGGGGCTATTAGGACTGGTGAAGGAAAAATATGTTTATCTGTTTCCATTTGGGTGAAGAGGGGATTGATCCTTCAAAATAATTGAAATGTGGCACTTCCCTGAGCACAGGGCCCACACTCATCAAAATTAACTCCATCAGTTGAAAAGTTGTGTGTCTAATGGCAGTCACAGACCCAGAGACAGGTTCTTTCTGTGGGAATGGAGAGCAGCAAAAAGTTCCCTAGAATAATTCACCCCATGCTAAGATACTTGTCTAAGACATGTGGGATGTGTCTCCTTCAGGATGGCTGTCTCTCCCCATCTCTGTGGATGGAGCTGAGAAGATGAGCTCACATTAGATACTTCAAATTTATGGGCTAAAGCCAAGTTCAAGGACTCCAGTTGTCAATCCACAAATATCATCCTGACAAAGTGAAAACTGTCTGAAATTTTGGTCATGTGCATTATTCTGAACCACAGAGTACCTTGTGCCCTGTCAGTGAAAGGGATGAGGAAGGTGGGAGCTTCTGGTACAGTGAGCAAGACTTCGCCTACTACTTGATGCTTGCGTGGTGGGAAATGTCCTTGGACCCTTGACTATCCAGCAATACTGTCATGTCCAACATCTGGCACAGAAATGCTGGCTGAGTCCTACAGTGTGGGGAGGAGCATCAGGGAGGACTGTTGAGGTGGACAGGACCTCATCTATTTATTCCCCGTAAAGACTTTCTGCCATCAAGCCTCACAGCTTGATCCTGCAGCCAGAAATGTGAGGGGACAAAGCCCACATCCACCCAGTGCAGTCCTTCTCCAGTCCCCAGGCTGATCCTATAGGCTGGAATTAGAAAAAAAATAAATCATCAAGCCCCAAATTTTGGGACTCTTTGCTTGGTTAGGAAGTATTTCCATGGATCTCATGCATTGACTTTACTGGGAGCAGAATAAGTGGAATCCTCTCCATTTCTTTCCACCAGACTGTGGAGGAAAGTAACATTTTCCCCACTGCTTTGTCAAAGCAAACAAAAAATTAGTGACCAGAAAGAATTGGACAGAAATGGAGTATGATGTATTTTTTTAAAGAAAGGAGAAAAAAATACTACTGAAATTAAATACAGCTTTTCCATCAGGAAAAAAAGAAAGAGGCAGGAAATGAAACCCAAATATAAATAAATTTGAGTGGAGGAAATTGGGTTTCACCTAAAGCCCAAGACAAGACTGCACAAGACAGGACTGCAAAATATATATTTAGAGGTGGTTTCACGAGACTCCTTCTGTATAGTCTTCACTCCAAAACTGGCACAATTGTTCAGTACAAACAGCATTTTTTTTCTCTTTCTGATCTGGTGTCTGTACAAATCTGGCTTGGTTTTTGGTTTGTTTTTATTATTTTTGTTGCCTGTTCCCAGCTATTTCTATTTTTATGGTGTAGTATTTTGTCTATAGGAATGAAATACAGATGTGTTCATGAAATTGTATAGCAGATGGAATTTCAGGTTGGGTTTGATTTGAAAAAAAATAATCTTAACAATGAGAAAAATATCTATATGAAAAGTATGCTTCCAAAATGTGTGTTTGAATTTGAGCATTTTGTCATTCTGCTGAGCTTTTTGAAAGGTTTGTTTTGAAATAATGAGACTATATGAAGGTTGAGGGTTTCGAGATACCAAAAAGCACAATTATTGTTAAACTATTATCATTTTATTGAGGTTTCATTGTGCTATTTCGTTCTTTGCCTATCTGAGTATTATAACACCAAAATTTTGACATGAAATATATACTTGTTTATATCTGTTCATTAATCACCTTGCATTAGGCAAAAGGAAGAGATGCAGCTGTTTCATTTCTGCTCAGAAATCGTTCAGAATTCCTGGCCTTATTTGCTCTTTATTTGCTTTAAAATAGGGTTGAATTTTGTACTTAGTGGTTATTCTCTTCAAGACTCACTGTAAAGTCAAAAAAGGTCTCCTTTTAACTGAGTGACAAAGAGTCTATCCAGTAAATGGAAGAGACAGCTTGGTTTTTATCACATCTGCAGTGAAATGTGGTTTGTGAAGGACTAGGTCGTGCAAATTGCTCGTGGTCATGCTGATAAATGTTAACGAGGGGCCAGATTTATCCTTGCTGCACTCTGCAGCTGCAGGCATAGGTGCTGGATGAAGCAAATGTCTGAAGTAGTGTTAACGGTGCCCTCAGATGTTCAGAGGGCTAGTGCGTTGTTTGATGAAACGGAAAAGTCTTAAGCATTTCTTTTTCTTCATCCCTTTGTCTGAAAGGAGCCTGGATTTTCTTCCCTTACCCTCACAAGGATTTGCACTGATGCTAACGGGATGCCTCTGGTTTTGGTCGTGGAAGCATTTTCTTGTCACATCTTCTTGTTGCTTTGCTACTGTGATCATATCATGATGATTTGGAAATTGCTGACTTTAAGGTTTTATGAGCAGAGCATGAGATCTGCTTCGCTGGGAAGCCCTGTGTGTCTCTTCCAATATCTCTGTGGAGGAAAGAGTGGTTCTTCCAGCTTCATGCTCACTGCTGTGCTATCTGCTCTTTTCGAGGTGGTCAGACTGTTTATTTCTCTAGAGGTCTCATTTATTTTAGCAGCTATATCATGAGCAAAATTTTCCTGTTACTCCTACTCTGCCAGTGTAGGAGAGCTTTACCAGCTTCAACGGAGCTGACTCGGCATTTATCCTGGTGTAGATTTATGCATTGGTGAGGAGGTTGTTATTTGAGCAGGAGCTCCCTCTCTGTTGACTGCTGCATGACAGATGGGTTATAACAAGTGTCTATGATAGTGCTGGGAATGTCTTCTGCTGTCTCATTTACTGAAGAGAAGATTTGGGTAAAGGGCTGAGCAGGTTCTGGCAAGGGAGCCCTTACAGAAACCAAGACTCATTTGATTTGGATCAAGGGTCTCCTGAGATCCTTTATGCAACAGAGCATTGACAGAGGTTTTCACCTGCAGGACTCCATTTTCTTTTCTCTCAGTTATCTCCTAAGGTTTGGAGTCACAGAGCCCTGCACAGAATCAGAGTTGGCTCACTCACTGCTCAGGTCAACTCAAGATGCTTGGAAGCAGGTGAGGGAGATGTCCATGCTGTTAAGACACAGACTTGGGTCTAAGAGATGAAGGTCAAAGTGTGGTTTGAGGGCTTCTGGATCCCTTAATGGCTGATTGGTTGGGCATCAGGACATGTCAAGGCTCATATGCTGAAGGAGAGACTGGTGCACCATCAGAAGATCCTACAAAAGATATCAGATCTTAAAATATGTAGAAGAAATGCTCCAATTTTATTGCCTTGATATCCTTCTCTGAAATACTGACTCATTTAGCAAAGGGCGCTAAAGACATAATGCCTGAGGTGGCAGCTGTGAAGCTTTGTTATAGCTATTCCACCATCATGAAAAGGTGGTTGTTCAAACAAGTGATGGATCATCTTAAACCTGAAGAGAATTAGCCTAGAATAACCAAAGTGGTCCTGCCATCCAGCCCACAGTCCTGCCTGACCGTAACCTTGGCTAGATGTACAAAGAGGAGATGTAAGGCTGGTAGATGCTGAAAGGATAAACTTCCAGCTACTAAGTGGGTCTGTCCCATCTCTGAGGATGGCTTGAGTCTCAAACACATACCTTAAATTACTTTTCTGAAGTGATAATAGCATTAGCTGTGAGGATGCTGAGCTCTTCTTGGTGCCAGTCCCTCTTTAGATCATTAGCTCAACACCGATGACATCACTTGGCAGTGAATTTCTTACAACTCTGCCTGGGCACCAGATGAACATTGTACTGCCCAGCCAACTTCAGTCTTCAAGACGAATAACCAATCTACCTTGCTGGTGGACCTGCTTGGGGTCTTACCCCATGATCTATCACGCTCTTAATATACCACTGAGATGCAGGGGGAGGGGTTGAAGACCATTTAGATGTGCTCTGAAGGTGTAAAAGCTCTAGACTTGATAAGAGCCACAGATTATTATCCCATTCCTGTTGGGCTCCTTGTCCACACAAATAAATTAAACAGTACAGGACCTGGGTACGGACACTGGCACTCAGTTGTCAATATTTTTCAATTGTAGGCAAAATCCTTGGCATGGTTTTGTCTGGGGACAGCTAGCACTGACCCAAACAATCCCCTACTTGAGGAGTTAGCAGGGGGTCTGGAGACAACAGGCACTTTGGTTGTAGGCATCTTGTCTTGGAGGTGACTCTTACAGAGAGAAAGAATGGGCCCTGGAAGTGTTTAGTTACAGATACAGTCAACATGAGCTTCACCAGCTGCTAGCTAAATGCATAACAAGCTATGGTGTGCTAGTAAAGAGGGGGTAATATTAGACTAGACCAGCAACCAAGTCCCTGCTTATGAGAGACAAGGTTTGAGGGAGAGATCATATCTTTTACTAGAAATATATATTTTGTTATTAAAGCACCTCCCCCTTTAAACAATGCCTCTTGTATTACCTTAGGCTATGCCAAAATGTGAGTAGGAAGTGTTTAGAAATTACTTACAATGGATTTTGCCTCAGCATTGTCATTCTAGTCTTAACGAACTGTTGTGGCCCTTCTCATCCTTATGGTCTGCACCCTGTTCTCATCCCAGGGTACACACCAGAGCAAGAGACTTCAACTTTGCAAGGTGCCAAAGGTTTCTTATTAAATCCAAAAATACCATCTCTGCTTTGCGTGAGAGCTGAGGGGATCAGTGTGTTCCAGGAAGAGCCCAGAATTTTTTTACTCCATGCTTTCTTTTTGTTGTCCTGCCAACAGAGCCTCAAGGACAGCATATGGCCTTCTTACACTTGCTTTTTTTAAAAAGAAATCAAGACTCCATAGTGTTGCATGAGTTCTAATGGTGTAAAATGTGCTGTGTTTATGTGCATTTCCCTCTGACGAACAAGATATTTCTGCAGAATTCAGCAGCTTTAGAGCTGCCCCTCTCTCCCCCCTCCTCCCAATCCAAGATTGATTTAAAAGGTAATTCTTTACCTTCTTCACAAAATAATTCTTCAGCTCCAATGCTCACTAGGAACTCAGCCTTGGGCTGTCTCAAAACTCATAGCCAAGAGCGCTGAAAGAATTTGCATCAAGCGAGCCCTGAGGAGGGATTCAGCCTGGCAACTTGAGACTGGGTTAAGAGTTCTCAGATCTGGTAAAGCAGATGGTGGCACAACTCTCTGGATCACTTGTATCTGCTCGCACCATCAGGTCCTGTATTCAGTGCATCAGATGATTTTGCATTATTACTTTTTTTCTATAAATATGGAACTTTTTTGTTGGAGAAAACAAATGCATTTGTCTCTCCTTATATCGTGACACAAGCAACCTTGACCCATATCAGCCAAGGATAGGTAATTCAAATAGCAGGGATCACCAGTAATACTACACTGGAGCAGAACAGTTCCTTTCCCAGGAAAAGAAGTGCCTGGTTTACACATAGGAAAGAGACAGCTGAAATGAACCTGGTATTAAAAATTATACCAAATGGCATTTAAAAATGGAGAATTTCAAGCCAATGCAAGAAAGAGAGGTTGATGAACTTTGATAACAGCAGTGCAGTTGTCTCTGCTTTGCTAATGTACAACATCACTACTCTGGCACGACCATTTCAGTCGTGACTTTCCCTGCATCGACTCTCCCTGCACTGGTTGAAATTGCCAATGGAGATGTTCTTTGGAGCCCATCGTTGCTTCAGTCTTCACGGTGGGGTATTGGGACATTAGACAAAAATTCTTTCACCCTGCTGTTCCATCCATTAGCATCGCTGTTTCCAGCCTACTTGCTCTGAGATACATTTGATTCCCTTTCAAATATGTACCATGTAATTGAAAAAACTATTCTCTGCTCACTTCTCAACCCAAAAAGCATTTTAAGCAATTATTAAAGTCTAGATATTTTCATGTCCCATGGCTAAACCTACAGTTTTTTTAGCTACTTGAGGAGTTGCAGGAGAAGATATGTCCTCCAAGCTTTAGCAGCCCAGAGGGCAGTCAGATGTTCTTCCCCTAGCTGTCTCCAGCTGTGTTATCATGGTAGGATCTTAGGTCGGTTGCTTTTGCAGACACCAAGAAGGACACTATGAGAATACCCTGCAATTTTAGTTCTTTGAAAATTTGTCTCGAACTTAAGCTTTTAGTACATGGCTTATTTACTCTTCTTCGTTGAAGTATCTTTCATCTCCATGGCAATGACCATTATTCACCTCTCTGTACCTTACGTGGATACATGTGAGGTAAGATACTGGTACTCAGTCATTCTCCCAGGAATAAATATTTTATTTCTTCCCCTTGCTCTTTAGCAAGAACTGAAAAGGTCTCACAAAGAGCTCCAGTAGGAATCCCTGAAGATTTTGACTCAGTCTCCACTAGAAATAGGAACCCTTCCACATAAGTGATTCTTGGTCCTTGAGCTTTCTGTTTGCTCCATAACTTCCTGGCTGCTTTGAGAGGCAATAAGATGCAAAAATGAGTAACTTTGCAAGCTAAGGTGACATTCATCTCATCTGACTTTAGACATCTACAGTGTGGATGCCCCACATGAGTAGATTAATGAGTGGAGGCTACTTGTACAGCCTGTAGAAAGGAACATGCACTTCTGGGATGCAATCCTTGTCATCGCAGAGCAGCTGCCTGCACTTTGTCAGATGGATCATGTTCTAGGAATGTCTGTGTCTGTCTTGACTGTAAAAGAAGCCCAAGATATTAACTCAAACACAAACGTCAATCTCTGTTTGTTCGGATAATGAGGCTCCCAGTGTCTCAAGATCAAAATCAGTTTTTAAAGGGTACTCTGCAGACTGCTTGCCTGTCAAGGTGATCTTCTGTTTCTTACACTCTTCATGGGTGTAGAAGGAAAAGAACTTCTCGCGTTGAACGTTATGAGTCAAGCTGGTGATGTTACAATTTCTAGTTCTGCAAAACGTCTCATTGGAACCTCAATGGCCAATTTACACCTTATTTGTAGGGTACCACTTCCAAACAATCTAGTTTTCATCTTGTGGCTTCAATAGAAAAGTGTGACCTGCTGAAACCCTAGAGTCACTTTCAGTTTTCGTCCTCAAACTTGATCAAACTCAATTTTGCTTAGCTTGTGAATTCAGGCAAGCTTGCAGTGCAAGGTAGCACAGCCTTAAACAACAAAGATCAGTTTACCAAGCCCCTCCAAAGGCCTACTATGAGGTCCTTCAGCACTTCTTCCAGATTTTTACTGCAACATATAAAAAACACTCAAAGGCTTGTTCTGCAGTGTCTGCTACCTTACAGTTTGAGACAAAACAATGTACCCATCTCTCTTGCACAAAACTGATATCTTTTTCTGGCAGAAAAAAATAATGGCATCATTTGTTCTCATCTTCCAAAGGGGTTTTGGTGGACTAATGTCAAGGATCCAGTGCTGACACATTCCCTGTGTTCCATAGAACATGGATCTCGCAGGTTTCTTCAGGGACACTTTGCTGGAATCTGGACACTGTGAACTGCTCCAGCAATGGGTCCTTGCATGACCCAATGAACCATTTGGTTCCCAAAGCCACTGGCTAAGACCACAGTCAAAGGCTGCATGCAGGTGACCCAATTGGGAAACCAAACTACAGGTACATTCAGATGAGAGGAAATGTTCTGACAACTGCTGTGGAAAAGAAGCTGTGATGCCTTGGCATGAAATGAAGGAACAAAAGATTTAAAAAGCTGTTACTCAAAGATGGATTCATAAGTTCAAGATGGAATAGAAGAGCATTGAAAAGTGTCAGCACTTTAGAAAATCCAAAGCTTCACGAACTTTGAAGAACTCTGGACAGAATGAATATTGCTGGTTAAGATTCACTTTATCTGTCTTAAATAACTAAAAGTTAACTCTCCAAACTCAAGATAGTGCTGCTCAACTTTCTCTTTGATTTTTGGAGAATAATACTCACCTTTCCTAGCAGAGATATCTAAAGGATAAGAGATGAATCAGTCTCTGAAATGTCTGTTTCTTTCCACCAACTACAAAAGGAGCCAAGGGTGATTTTCCAACACAATGTGGTGATCACAGGCCATTTTCACTAGTCATGCAGTAAATTCTTTTGTGTGAGAATAAGGCAACGTTCCTGCTGTCCTTCCATCCATGATCCATCAGAGGAGTTCAGACATTAACATCCAAGGAGCAAAACCACTGTAGATGGTAGAGGTCTTCATTGTTTCCTAGAACAACAAAGCCTACCCCTCTCAACCAGCCTCACAGCCTTGCATTCCAAAGCTTTACCTAGGCTAATTTTAAGCAAATTGGCTTATCAGATTTTGACCACTTCTCTTCTAGCTTGAGAGCTTGTGCTTTAAGTATGTGAGTATTTTCTGGGTAAGCAGTAAAGAAATGTTCTTCAAGGACATCCTGACTTTTCAGCCTTTCTGGGTTAGGCTTGTGGTTTGCTGTCTTGCTGTTGCTTAGATTTTGGGAGAAATGATGCTATTTCTTTTACAAGAGATATTTTTTCATTTATCTTTGTCTTTTAAATTTATTCTTGCTTTAGAGTAACGATGATAGCTAAATAAATGCCTATTGCAGTGAGGCAACACCTAGCACATGCCTCCATACTTTGACTGCTTTTCATCAAGCTTCCAGAGGAACATTTCATTTAATGAAAGCCCAGGGTAGAGGAGCACTGTGATGAAATGTGTCTAGTCCTTGAACTTTTCATCTTTAAAGGGACAAGCATTCTTCCTGACCGGAGATTTTGTCAAGTTTTTTACTCTTGTATGAGTCAGATTGATACCAGCTCCCACAGTGTTAGATAGATTGCACCAGCAAAGGCAGGCTCTTCTCAAAAGGAAGGTAGTTTTTAATAATAAGGTAACCAAGGTGCCATGTCAGGTTTGCCATGTGGAGTTGCTCCTCAGGACAAGATCAAGATGTGTTGCGAGAGAGGTATGGGTTCCTACCTGGAGGAGCTTTGCTATGAGGAGCTGTGGGGCAATGGTGGAGTGGACTGCAGGAGTCAAGCCTGACGGGAGGATGTAGTGTCTGACAGAAATAATGTGTGGCTGCTGATACAACCAAGAGCATCCTACTCTTGTGCTGGACTTGTGCTGTTTCTTAGTCTCACGAGTGTTCAGAATAAAATCTAGAGGGAGGGAAGGATGGAAGAGGTTGGAAAACACATTTGTCTTTATCTCCGTGAAGCTCATAATGTTCATCCAGCCTCCTCTAGCTTCTGGCTGGGACTTCATTTAGCTGAAGATTGCAGATGAAATTTTCAAAACATGAGTTTTTTCTTTTAATAGAAAACATTCCCTCTAAGTAATTCTGCAGCCTTTCCCACCTGAGTATCATACACTTACTTACGTAGCCATGCAGAGTGAGGAGAGAAGTTGAAAGAGGGATTAATCCCACTTCACTTTCTCTAGAAGTTAAAGTGTCTGCTCTAACCTCTTTGCATCTGCTTCCTCTACCATCGGTGGAAGGACACAGGCACCTTTGGAGAGGAATTCATCCCACATATCTCACACCACTCTTTTGGGTCTAACTTTCTGGTGAATAACTTGAACTCAGATGAAACTCATCATATTTACCTGAGTAAAGGCAACTTGAGGAGATAGAAATTGCTGAATCGAGCACTGAGTAAATTCCTGAAATACTCTTCAAGGGACAGGGATATTTCTCCTGTAAGCCTGTATTTTAAGTAGTTATGAAGTCAGCTGGATACCTCTTCATGAAGTCAGCTGGATACCTCTTCTTGGAGCTGTGATTTAACCCACAGCCTCAGATCTTCCTGACTATTTTCTAATTATTGCGTTTTCTTGCTTAGATAAAATTCCAGTTGGTTGTAAACTAAAATCAATGTGTTTGACTGAATTAGAAAGTTAACATCATGCTTCTACTATTTTAAAGCTTGCTTAACTCAGAAAAAACAGAGCTGGTTGCAGTAAGCCAGTAACTCTTGCTAACCATAAGCAGAGTTAAATAGCATTGAATTCTAAATAAAAAAATAACCACTCAGCCGTGGTCAGAACATCCTCCAGTTCCATTTCTTTTTCTCATAAATTACTGTTCTCATTTCAATCAGTGAATTCTGGTATTTCATAATGAGGCAGGTACTGTCAATTAACAAATAAGAGTGCTTACAGCAATGTTTAAATGAGTACATCAAAACCTGATGTCCTGGGTCTGATGGACAGGAACACCTTGTTGGAAGGAGAATTCAAGCTGATAGCCTTACTGTCCTTCCTTCCTTCTGTGTGAGATCAGAGATCAGGGACTGACCTTATCCATGCCTGCTAGAGATAATTCCAGCCCCAGGGAGCATGTGCAGAAACCACGCTGGCATAAGACACTCTGGAGTGCTTAGTTCAGAAGCAGCTCATGGACAATGACTCGGAATAGATGGAGAGTTAATCTCTCAGGACAGCGTGTGTAGCCTGTCACAGCTTTTGGCTTCAGTAGTTGTGGGTTAAAGCTTAGGCATTGTCCTTCTTGTTATAACAAATGTAAGGGGTTCCATGCTCCAAACTGTCCTAATGCAGGTGTCTGGTCTAACACAACTGTCTAGATCCCCACTGCAGTCAACAGGAAAAGACTGACACTTCTTGTAAATGATCCATCTCATATCTATTTTAGGATGGGAGAAGGGACCCACGTAGGCAACCACACAGATATTTCACTTCTGCTTGGCTCTGTGTGGCAGCAGTGGCAGTGGTAAGGACTTCTCACCTACCCTGTAGAATTTCAGCTGTGTTCCTGCTTCCCTCTTGGAATAATTCTTCCTACTGTGGCCACACCTGATGCATGGAAATGGCTGTCTGCTTGCGAGAACACCTTGGCACTTAGGCCTAGTACTAATTTGACCTTCTTTTTTTGTTTGTTTGATGTAGTGTCTTGAATTCCTGGTAGTCAGGGATGGAGGGAGTTATCTCACCTAATCGTAAGTCAATGTAAGAGGCTTTTCCCCCAGAACTTGGTGTGTATAGACCTTCTATAGCCAACTGAGCAAAACAGGCACTATGAGGCTGTGATTCATCACATTTTGGCCACTTCCACGATAGGAAGAAGAATCACAGTCTAGAAGTGGCTGTTTCTGCCTGTTGATTGGGAACCAGACAGAGTTTAACATCAGGTTGTGATTGTAAACATCTGACCAGCAGTGATTTGGCAGGATGGGTGCACCTAACCTTTGGACATCTGGTGATGTGTCATTTCACTCTGACCTGCTGCATCTGGTGGTGCTTGGTGACCTCTGCCAGCAGTCCATGCTGGATGGTCCAATCACTCCGTGCTTCCCTGAGGGCTTAGTCTTCCCTGTTGATGAAAACAGAGTGGGAGACTGCTGTGTCAATACTGCAGAGAAAAGGAAACTTCCTGTCAGGGATTTATTTCCAAGGGAGACCAGGAGAACTATCTATACCTTTTGGCAGAGGTGAAGGAGCAGTAGAGTCTCATGATATATCTGTTAAGCCATACGTGTGTGTCTAGGACATGGGATAGGCTGGATAGAGAGGTGTACGAAGAAAGGGTTGATGTGTATTGGCAGTGTGCCCCGAGTGACAGACAAGCAGCACCATGGTGGTTCCTCTCTGAGCACTGGGAAGTTGTGCTGTACTTACAGAAGAGATACGAATAAGAAGTTGTGGGGCCTCAGCTGCTCTCATCCAGCCCACAGAGGCAGGGCAGTCACTTGCACTAACATCATTGTGGATTAACTCCATCGAATCAAGGGGTTGAATTTGGTTTCGCCCTAGCAACTTCCCGAATTGCTTCCTCTGTGGTGTGTGCTGTGCCCCTGCTTCTTTAGCTTTGGAATAGGAGCTGAGCATCTTCCTTGAGTTAGTTTCCCACAGTGGATTCTTGCCAGGGCTGCAGTTATTTGCATCTCATCTTGATTATTTTAAAAAAGAAAGAACCCCTTCTGAGTACACCTGTGGCTGGGAGTCACAGGGCTGGTACGGATGGTCCTTCCTTAGGAAACTCATCCATGCAAAAAGTAGATTATTGATAAAGTCAAATGCACAAACTCAAATCCCAGCTGTGGGGAGCCGAGCACTGGTTCCCCTGGTTAGAAACTGGTGGGTGAGGGAGAAGCAGCAGTTTGCTGACACCAAGTCTGCAGGAGCTCAGTGGGATGGCAGAATGCTGTGACTCAAACACACAGTCGCATCCCTCATTGAATGGTTTTTACATTTCTTTAAATGTCGGGGTTTCGACAAGGTTCTCATGCTTTTTATTGAGGCAAAAGTACGTGCTTGTGAACTTGTGAAATTGATGTGTTATTTTGTATCTGTTTAAAAAAAAAAAAAGAGTATTTAAAACTAAAGAGCCGTTATTGTGCGGGGTTTTCTCTCAAACTGGTGCATACACTTTACATCAGGGACCTACTATACATAACAACAATCAGTGATACAGTTACTGTAAAACCAGATACACACCTTTTACTGTAATAATAACTTTTAAAACCTTGCACTGTAATGGTTACTATTAAAAAAAAAAAAAAAAGAAAAAAAAAAAAGAAACCTCTTGTCAGAACTGATTTTGTATCTTTGATTATATCTGAAATTTTAGCATTTTTGTATACTTACCATGTCAACGACAGCATCCTCCATGGTTAATTTCCGGGTTCTGTTTCCTTTCCCTCTAATCAAACACGTGCATTGCTACGCGTCGACGGGCAGGGTATGGCCATGGGAACCCTGTAGGTCACCCCCTGCTCTTGTCCAGAGAGGTGCGCCCGAACAAGCCGAGTAGAAGGAAAAGCAAAGACCCCAAACCATTTAGATGGTTTCTGATCCCCTTCAGAGTTCCCACTGCACCAATCGTTCGTCTTTTCTTTATTCTGGCGTTGTTCTGGCCGCGCTGGCTGTCCAGCTCCCATCACACAGCAATGCATTGTGAGTAGGTAGGAAATCCAAACCAACGAGATAACTTTGCAATCATTAAGTTTATTGATTTTTTTTTCTTCCCCTTCTTTTTAAACATTTTTTTTTTTAAATAAGATGTATTTGGAATCAGACAGCATGGTGTTTCAATTCTTTATATTTTTAAATACATTCTGTGTGTAAAGTCTTGTTTCTTAGCTAAGAGAATCTTAAATGTGGAGCTGAGTTTGAACCTTTTTTTTTTCCTTGTTGTACTGTGATTTGGGAATTATTTTGATATAATCCTTTAATTTGGTAGAAGATTTCCCACACCTTCTCCCTTCTTCCTCTCATCATTTCATGTTTTTTACAAAACTGAAAAAAAACAAACAAACAAAGGAACAAATAATCTTTTTTTCTCTCTTTAGGCTGTGTAATGTTGTGTTGTCCAGATTCTGTATAAAAATATGTATATGATGTATCTGATATTTGGCAGTGAATGGCTGCAACTTTAACCAATATAATTAACAAAGAAATGCATAATGTTGGTGTTTTAAAAAGTAAAAAAAAAAAAAAAACCTAGTTAAGATGTTTGTGTAAACTTGCATGGTTTAAAATGTACTTAGTGCATTGAGAAATGTTGTTAGGGTCCTAAGTGAAAGGCTGGTTTAATTTTTGATTCTAATGGTGATTGGTTTGTTGATCAGAATATCCCCTATACTGTATGTCTTAGTTTATTTAGCATATTTCTTTCTTTCTTTTCCTCAAGATCTAGCATAGTGTATCTATCTATATGTAATACTGTTCCTTAAAACCAGGTTGTGGAAACTGCGTTTCGTCTGGCAAAATGATGTTTTGCATCACAGCTGTGATTCAGTTGCGTTCCATTTAATTTGCTGTCAAGTCCAGGTTTGACTTTCCTTTGGGATCTTACTTGCTGGCAGGGAGATGCTAGAGGCCAGGCTGCGAGTGCCACTGGGACAAGGAGGACCCAAGTGGCTTGCTCCAGTCGGACACCAGGACATCAGTGCCAAGCCTGGCCATCCCTGACAACGGAGGGGTGTTGAGGGCAGGATTTGGTCCCTCCTCAACAAAGGAAGGATGGGCTTTTCCTCTCGGCAGCATGTGTTTTATCAGGATCACAGCAGGCATCCCCTGGGGTTACTCCCAGCTCTCTAATGGACGAATTTGGCTTTTAGTGGCAGCCACCCAACACTGCTGAAACAACAGGGTACCAGCAGTGGAGTGTGGACAAGCAGCCCTTGCCACCATGAGGAACACAGTGAACTTTCAGCATTCATGCTCCATGCTCCTGTCCAGAAGCACAAACCCCACCACGTTCAAGAGGAGCTGGCTCTGTGCCCTGCAGAGTTGAGTCTGGCCCATGGGTGCCATGAGACCTAGGACCAAACATCCAAGCGGGGACCACACGGGCAATGGTCACGGTTCATTTTCACATCTCCTGCCCCAACCACACCTCTTACCAGTTTTCTGCAAGCTTTGCTTCATCAGCTGAACCACCAGAATGGGGACATTTCCAAGCCTCCAGCAGGAACCGCACCGACATCATCAAAAGTCACTGGCTTTACTGACCATTCATGGCTCCTGGGATTGATCTCCCTGCCCTGGTCAATACAGAAACTTTCTTAAAATCACAGAATCATCGAGGTTGGAAGAGACCTTCAAGATCATCCAGTCCAACCCCTACCTACATCACCACTAACCCACATCACCCAGCGCCACATCCAGACGCTTCTTGAACACCTCCAGGGAATCCCCAGTGGCCTTTCCCAAAAACAAGATGAAACTAGACTTAGACACATAGAGCTATCCAATTCCTTTGTGTTCTTCATCCCAGGGGGGTCTCAAAGGGCTTTTCCAGCATAACAGGATCTTACAGCCTGTAAAGTGGCAGAGCACTGTTACTAACCTGCAGCCACCCCTGGGTTGAACCTGCCCGACGTTTGCCAGCTCACAGCCACTCTATGCAAGTCCAGTGCAAGAGGTGTGGGTTGCGCCTTTGAGGGAGCTTAGCAAAAGAATAACATGCACAAATCCCAGCTAAGTCCACACTAAGATTGGAGAGGAAAGGTTGACTCATTTCATTTTCCTTTTCTAGGCAGTTCTTATTTTTTCTTATCCTCACACAAAGTTGGGCATTGAGCTGTTTGAGCAACCTAAACTTCTCCAGTTTGTTTCATCACCTTTTTCTTTCCTAAAAGCTTTTGAAATCTTATTTTTGCACAGGAGAATAGGGAACAAATCTGCCTCTCTTCTGCTCCAGACACAAAACAGCTCCATCACACTCTCTTTCGTTGCCTCCCTTCTTTATACAAAGCTATTGGCCAAGTAACTTCCAGCCTTCTCTGATCACTTCTAAACCACAGTTACACTCAGATTTTGCTGCTTGATGTTCTAACTGCTTTTAATCCGGACAGAAATAAACAGGCTGACATTAGGCACTGGCAGGAATCCTTGCTTGGCATGCAGATATACGCACTGTCCCATGGCCAAATCATACAGCTTGATGGATGCCAGCTTATGGCCTTGATGCTGACTACAAATCCTGTGATTTGTTGCAGGATTGGCTGCATCTCTGCAAAGCTGCTCGTGGTGGTCGTCCCCCTGGCTTGGTAAGCTTTATTCTTACTTTGTTCCAGATTCAGAGTTTCTCCAATAAAGCAGTGGAAATGCCCAAACACTGGCTGTCTGGCAAGAGGAGGAGATCACCTGGCTGATGTCTCGTGGCATGGTGCTCAGTGGATCTTTCTCTTTAAGAGGGACACAGTCAATCCTAAGTCTTCGTATAGAAAAGCTCCTGCTGAAATCAAGTTTTTTGAAAGGCTGTGAAATCAGTTGCTTCAGATCCCTGAAGGCTTTATGTGGAGCATCCTCAGATGGAAGACTTCAGTATTCAACCCCTTGCAAGAGCATTTCCTAAGCCACGATTTGCTTCTGCAAAGTTGGCCTCCTGTATCTCCAACAAGTGTGGGAGAAGGAGCTGGGCCCTATTAGAAAAGAGCTTATTCCTTGACAGATGCAATCTGGAGGTATGCTCATGTAGTGTCACCTTGCCCTTGGTCTACCAGCCTCTTCGTGGTGCCACATACATCAAGAGGAAGCTGGGTTTTTAGAGCAGCATCCTGCAGTCAGCCTCTGATGGTCGGTCCTCCTCCCCTGTCTCAAGGCCAGCATGAAAATGTTTTCATTTGAGCAATTAACCATACATCTGGGGTAAATTTTCAGAGCCCCACAGAAATAACTGGAGCTAGCCTAACATTTACCAGCCAAGGGCATGGCACAGCTCTCTACCAGCTGCCAGAAAGATGTTCATCTTCTAGTTGCCTACCAAGCTTTGACTTGCTCAATGGGACCACGTTCTGGGGTCAGATAAAAAAAAACTCTTAAAAAATATTACACTGGTTTACAAAGCTGGACACACCACTTTGCTCACCCTCACTAGCAACCCATGAGACAAATCTCTCAATATAAAGAGACTTTCCCCTTCCTGCCCTTAAGAAGAACATATCTCATGACCAGCTTTAATTTCCATCCTCGAAACTAAATAAAATTTAAAAAAAACCCTCAAAACCCTGAAAACATTCAGCAAAGTCAAGGTGAGGCTGAGATTTTGCAGGCCAGAGCTGTGGATTTATGCAGGACTTTACACGACTGTTTTATTTCCAACGCAATAAAGAATAACAAACTTATTGTAGCAAACCTTGCATCAGGTGCTATCTCCCAAAACCTTCTGCATGGGACAGTCTGCCCTGCATTTTTCTCTACCTTGCAGCACTTTGCAGGATGTTGGAAGGGAAAATACCCCCTTTGTCTCTGTCCCAGCAGGAGCAGATTGCAAATGGGGAAAACTATATGGTTTTACATGTTTTTTTCTTTATTTTTCTTTCTCTCTTTCTTGCTGTTTTCTTCATTTTTTTCTTCATTTTCACTTCCTTCCTTCCTTCCTTCCTTCCTTCCTTCCTTCCTTCCTTCCTTCCTTCCTTCTTTCTCTTTTCTTTCTCTCTCTTTTTATTTTTTCTCTTTCATTTCTCTCCTTCTTCCTTTCTTTTATTTCTCTTTCTCTTTCTCTTTCTCTTTCTCTTTCTCTTTCTCTTTCTCTTTCTCTTTCTCTTTCTCTTTCTCTTTCTCTTTCTCTTTCTCTTTCTCTTTCTCTTTTTTTTTAATTTCTTTTTATCTTTTCTCCCTCTCTCAGTCTCTCATTCTCTGTCTTTCTTCCCTTCTTTCCTTCCCTCTTTCTTATGAGATGAGGAGGCAGAGGGTCCACTGGAAGCCACTGGATCTGAAAAAGCAAATTCCTTTGGCCTTTCCATCATAGTTTCAAAGTTCAGTTGAAGGTGTTCTTGTGGAGAGCCCACAGACATTCCTCTGGAGCAACCTTTCCATTGTGCTTTTGTTCATGTCTCCCTCCCAGTGTGTTTTCTTACCTCTTCTGGATTCTCTCTTTCATTGGTGTTACGACCAGTGACCTTTTTTGAACTTTAACAAGCTGAACCTTGGACTTCAACCAAGAAAATTAATATTGATATGTTGTCCCAGTAGCTCATTGGTCTGTCTCTCCCACCTTCCAGCAGGCAGCCACGTGTCTTCTTCTTCAGAGAGGAAATGCTCATCTGAGCAACAGACTGGCACCAAGGATCCCTGGACCCTCATCTTAGCTTTTCCTCTCACTTTCTCCCTACTTCATCTGTGCGTGCCTCAGTTTACCCACCCAGGTATAATGATATCTACCTCACAGGGGTGCTGTGAGGCTCTGTTACTGAGACGCTTGAGTGGAAAGTGGGGTAGAAATGTCCCCCGTCCCCCCCCCCCCATTCATAGATTAGCTCATCAGCATTCCCTGGACAATCTCTTTCTCAACACATCAGTGTTGGCAGGAGTCAACATTGTTATGAGTTTTATTCATCTGATGCCAGAGCTTGGGGCATTAACACACACTCCCCACAGGCAAGGCTGGATATAACATGTGGAGGAGATCAGATATAGGAAGCTCTGCTCTTGTTCCTGAGATAGTTGAAATTTCCAACACAACTGTGGACCAAGGGGTTTTGTCCCCCTGTCCCAAGCCTCCAACAACCACCTAATCAATCTCTTTGCCACCATGAATGTTCAGTCTTTTGGTTGCAAAACCTCACATTTTGGCTGCATGGGAGATGCCAGTGCTTTCTGTGACAGCCCAGGCTGTCCTGCAGCACCACAGGAACATCCAGGGAAATGTTTGCTGGTCGCTATTTGAAAGGATGTGCAGAAAAATGTAATTCTTAAATAATTTCTCTGCTTTGCTAGGACCTGGATGCACAGAGGCAGACTCTCCTTGACCATAAACAATTCAGTCAGATTCAGGCTCTAGACATGAATCCCAGCAACTGGCACTGGAGGAGAGGAAAATCTTGTCCCATTCCTAGCCAACCCCATAGCCAGCGAAGGATGATATTTTATCCCAAGCTTCATCTCCATCAGAATAAATGGTTAACAGAATGAAAACCATTCTGCTCAAGTGCAGGAATTTTTGATACTTCCTTCAAGAAAGCCAGTAATCTAAGGACCTCCAGTGAGGTGGGCTTCTGAAAGCTGCAAGAAGATGGGATTAGGACACAAAATGGTAAAAAAACAAACAAAAAAACAAATAAAAAAGTACACATTATCCTCCCAGAGGTGGAAAAAGGGCCCAAAAAAAGACCCTTCTTGTGCATCACGTGAATTTGATTAAAGGAATACAGTAGGATGAATTATCTCCTTTCACCCACACTGATACACAGAAATTCTTGGAGCAGCTTTGAGTGGGTCCCCCTCATTGGAAAGCAGCACTCAGAGAACTTCTGCTTTGTTTGGCCTTTGGAACTGAGTCACAAATGCAAAAGTACAGAAAGGGAGAGCTTTAGCTAAGGTGAATCAAGTTTTCTGCACAAGGGGGTTGGATAGGGAAGAACTGTTACATCCCATAAGAACTGTGGTGAATTTGTTTTTCCAGCCCACGTGGAAACCTCAAGACTAACAGCAAAAATGAAACAAAAAAATGCAAACCAATACATATGCCAACAAAAACAGTTTTGGTATCTTGGAGGGAGATTGTTTTGATCTTTCCCTGTCTGCATCCTCCTGGTTTTTTTTTCTCTTTAATAAATTACCCTGCATTTTGAAACGAGAAGCTATTCTGAAATGGAAAAAAAAAATGAATGAAAATATCAAAGACAACATCCAAGAGCCTCAAATCACATCCTTCATTTCCCCTTGGCTGTGGTATTTTTCAACAGGTAATAGCCTCACGCTGGCATTTTCCAAGAAGTTTTAACTGTGATGCACTGGCTTTTTTGTGGGAAGAAAGAAAACAATTTTTCCAAGCAATGCTCTTCACACCCCTTGACCCTCTGGCCAACATGTCCCAAACCTGACTGGGATCTCTTTGTAATGGGATTGCCTTTGATACGGGAGCCCTGTGCCTGCAGCAACATTCAGAGCATTGCAAAAAGCTTGTGCCAGGAGATCCTCCCTTGCAGGATGGGAACAAGCAGGTACTCAAGAGGAGTTAGTCCCCATCAACCTGCAGATCACCGAGGAGAATGGCATGGGCAGCACTGCCTCAAGTCCTGCCTGCCCTTCACCCAAGCCAGGATGGGGCTTTCCAAGGTGATAAAATCTTGTACCTCCTTCAAAACAACCATACAAAGAAAATCCACTCTTTGGTTGATGCAGTTTAACCTGCTGGCAGCAATACAACCTGCAGGACCTGTACCAGGCATAGAGAAGTTTTATCTAGAGGTTGGCAGGAAGATTCTCTTTAATACCATTTTTAATGTAACCGTGGGTTTTTTCCTCTTTGGGGTGAAATTTCCTGGAAATCTGGGAAAAGTCACCATTACCCAACAGGGAAGTCCATGCTCTCACATCTGCCCCAAGCAGCACCCTGTCCATTGCCCCAGAATGATAAGCACATGGTAGAGGTTAGAGGGACCATAACAGCCCATGGCTATGGTGACAAAGAAATAAGCACACTGTTGAGACTAAAGCACACAAACAAGCCTGCTCCATGATCCTGATAAAAAACACTGCCTAGGATGGAATTCCCCACTGCCTCTTCACAAAGGTCCCAAACTCACATTCACACTCCACCCTCCTCCCTCCCTGCTCTGCAATTCCTCATCTGGACATCACCCCTCTCTCCCTGGCCAGGCTCACACCAGTGTATTCTGCTTAGCACGGCTCTTGCCTTCACCATGGATGAGAAAGGAGTCCCTGTGTACCAAGGGGTGATTTTCCCAGGAGCACGAATACCCCTGGGAGCTGCAGGGGAGCCTGAAACACCCCATGTCATCTGCAAGCTGGCAGACCTTTGCAGGAGAAGGCTTATCCTCACTAAAGCTCTTTTGTTCAGACCTGGCCGAACCGCCTAGAGCTTCACATCAGACCTGAGCCTGTGCACTCACCTCTTCCCTGCCCCATTTGTATGCTTTTGATTTCTGAGCTGTTTTGGGTTGGTTTTTTTTGCACTGTCGGGAATTTTTTAAACCGTGTTAATTGTAGTCAGCTGCATAATGTTTGTTAGGCCTCTCCACCAAGCTCTTTAAATGAACGTCAGTGGCTGTCTTCCCTTGGACAATAATGAATGTATATATCGTTAAGTGCAGACTATACAGAAAAGTGGCTAAGTCAAGGATCAGAGGGTTTTGTAAAGCCTGTTTATTTTTTTAAATAAGTTTGAGCATTTATATTTTACCACCATTTACGTGGTTTTGGGGAACCCAGATTGTGTCAAGATCTCATGCCAAAACGAGCCAAAAGTTGTTTGATTTCAACCTTTTCTTCCATGAACCATATCTTAAACGATACTTTGTCATTTTAAATGTTTTATTGAAACATGTACTGATGAAAAAAAACAAAAAAAAACACAAACAAAATGTCATCTTGACAAAAGATTTATACATGAATCAGAAAGTATTTATTTCAATTTTGTACCTTTCCATTTTAATACATTATAATGTATTGACTCAACTGAGATAATATAAACAGTTCATTTTAATAACATCTTTGCAGTGTGTGGTGTCTTTTTATTCTCTCCTTTTTTCTACTCCACACTTTTTCTACTCCACCAAGAAACCAAAAGGACATCTGCAACATTTCAGAGCCCGTCAATCCTGAGTTTCTTTTAAACTCAAGCAAAAGTTCATCTTTAGCAGGATGCTCCTGGGTCAAACCACGGGATGGGGTAGCCTGAGATAGTAGAAGACCTGGGGGTAAGAAGGGTCCAGGGTTAAGAGTACACTTCCATGCAGCTGGAAATCTAATTGTCCACTGCTGGTTCTAGGTGATGTGACCTCCCTGAGGAGTCCCCAGATAGAGGATGGTACAAGTCATTCACCTCCTTTGTCACCTCCTGCTCTTCCACGCCCCTGCCCAGTGTGAGGAAATGGCCACCAGGATGGAGTGAGCCATCAGGAGAGGAGACACAGCACTTTTGGGATCTATAGGAGCCCTTACCTCAGCATATTGCCCTCTACAACTACCTAAAGGGAGGTTGTAGTGAGGCTGGTGTTGGTCTCTTCTCCCCAGTTGCTGATGACAGGACAAGAGGAAATGGCCTCAAGTTCCATCAGGGGAAGTTTAGGTTGGATATCAGGAAGAAGTTCTTTACTGAGAGGGTGGTTGGGCACTGGAATGGGCTGCCCAGGGAGGTGGTGGAGTCACCGTCCCTGGGGGTGTTCAAAAAACGGGTTGATGAGGCACTTGAGGCCATGGTCTGATGGTCTAATGGTTAGGAATATGATGGGATAAAGGTTGGACTTGATGACCCTGGAGGTCCCTTCCAACCAGAATGATTCTATGATTCTATGACTTCCCACATGAAGTTCAACAAGGGCAAATGGAGAGTCCTGCACCTGGGGAGGAACAACCCCAGGAACCAGGACAGGTCAGGGATTGACCTGCTGGAAAGAAGCTCTGGGGAGAAGGGCCTGGGAGTCCTGGTGGACAACAAGTTGACCATGAGCTGGCAATGTGTCCCTGTGGCCAAGAAGGCCAGTGGTGTCCTGTGGTGCATTAAGAAGTGTGTGGCCAGCAGGTCAAGGGAGGTTCTCCTCCTCCTTTACTCTGCTCTGGTGAGGCCACATCTGGAGTACTGTGTTCAGTTCTGGGCTCTTACGAGGAAAGGCTGACAGACCTGGGGCTCTTCAACCTGGAGAAAAGAAGAATGAGGGGATCTTATCAATGCTTATAAATATCTACAGGGGGTGTCAGGAGGATGGGGTCGGACTCTTCTCAGTTGTGCCCAGTGACAGGACAAGGGGCAATGGACATAAACTGGAACACAGGAAGTTCCATTTGAACATGACAAAAAACTTCTTTACCTTGAGGGTGACAGAGCACTGGGCCAGGCTGCCCAGAGAGTTGTGGGGTCTCCTTCTCTGGAGACATTCAAAACCTGTCTGGAAGTGATCCTGTGCCACCAGCTTCGGGCGACCCTGCTTTGCAGGGGGTTGGACTGGATGATCTCCAGAGGTCCCTTCCAACTCCCACCATTCTGTGATTCTGTATGATGGTGCACAAACCCACCACACATACAGAGGGACACGTGTCTATTGCTGCCGATGAGCTGTGCTTTGCCTTCTCTGCATCATCTGGCAGTGGTGTGGTCCTCATACTGGGACTCCCAGCTTAGCCTACCCACACAGGAACTGATTGTCTTGTCCCTCCTCATCCCCACTCACTCAATCTGTAAGTAAGGATTGACTATATCCTCCACCACCCCCCCAAATTCAACTCCTATTCCTGATTTTCTTCCTTCACCTCCTTTGTCACCTCCTGCTCTTCCACACCCTGCCCAATATCATGCATAAACCCATGGAGGGACATGTGTCTATTGCTGCTGATGAGCTGTGCTTTGGCTTCTCTGTTCCAGTTTCCTGGCTTCAGTTTGTGCCTCCTGTTGAGTTCCTCTCCCAACACTCTGAAGAACCCAAACTTGTGTTTCGCCCAGTTAATGGCAACTTTGATCTATCCCTTCATAGGGGAAGCCCAAGTATGAAGTGGGCTATGCAAGCTGTCCTCCTTCAGATGCAGGTCTGGCGTGCAATGGGTAATTCTTGCCTACAGACACCATGGACATGCCACTTGTGAGGAGAGAAACTTGCTCATGAATCCTCTGTAGTGGTGCTGGAGTCTGATGTTGCACAGAGAGCAAATTTGCTTATGACCATGAAATAAATGCTGACTCCATCCTTGGCTCTAAGGTACCCTCTGGCCAGGTCCATGCTACCAATTCCTTCAGCTTCCAGAGCAGGGAAACATCCAAACAACCAGTTGGGAATGGTCAATTCTAACTCTTGAGCCAACTCCAGGGACTATTTGGGACATTTCCAGCTGACCTAATCCAAAACTGTACTCAGGATTGTGCTCATAAACCTGTCCAGGAGTTGTTCAATTTACTGCTATGGACACAACCAGTGAGGATCATCAAGTCAACTTGCTGGACTTGCACAGCACACTAACAAGGGAGGGTGGACACTCATTGCAGAGACCTGGTGGGGTGCTGATCTCTGGTGACAGCTTCTGGGTATTATGAGGAAAAGCAGATCATGTTCTCCATGACTGAAATACACAGGTGTTCTCCTCAAGAAACCACTATTCTCTTTACTCTGGAGAGGGTTTTGTAGCACTGGGCATATGAACCTGCCATTTGTTCACCTCCATATTTTAGAGCAGAATGAACACTCAGTGCAGACAGGGTGCAGGAAGGTCCCTCCTCAAATTTGCCCAAGCTATTAAAAACCAAAAATGCTTTGTGACACCAGTTCTGTTGTCAAACACCTAACCCCTGGGAGGTGTCAGGGAAAGTGGTCTTCCCGTACAGTGATGTCCCAAAGTCTTGGTGATTTTCTTCAGAAGGAATCAGCTTAAGAATAATCTTAAGAAACCCCAGTAAGAAACCATAGCTTGCAGCAGACTGAGGGAACTGGGGTTATTGAGCCTGGAGAAGAGGAGACTGAGAGGAGACCTTATTGCCCTCTACAGCTACCTAAAGGGAGGTTGTAGTGAGGCTGGTGTTGGTCTCTTCTCCCAAATTGCTGATGACAGGATGAGAGGAAATGGCCTCAAGTTCCATCAGGGGAAGTTTAGGTTGGAGATTAGGAAGAAGTTCTTTACTGAGAGGGTGGTTGGGCACTGGAATGGGCTGCCCAGGGAGGTGGTGGAGTCACTGTCCCTGGGGGTGTTCAAAAAATGGGTTGATGAGGCACTTGAGGCCATGGTCTGATGGTCTGATGGTTAGGAATATGATGGGATAAAGGTTGGACTGGATGACCCTGGAGGTCCCTTCCAACCATAACGATTCTATGATTCTATGATTCTACAGAACTCCAGAGGGAGCCCTACACAGTTGTGAAGGTCCAGCATTTAATTGAGTATGAGAGAATACACAGTAGGAAGAATACACAGTGCTCATACACAGCAGTAGCCCAGACCAAACATCCTTCTGCTTCCAGATGCTTAGGGCAGGATTAGAATTTCAGGACAACGCCAACCTTTGGTTGGAAGGCAGGTCTGGGAGATACTGAATGGAGAAGGAAGGAAAGGGGATGGGAGGCTGTGCAATCTCAATATTACACCTAAAGGTCATCAGAAAACTGAGCATATGGGTTATTGAGAGGCATCTGGGAGAAAACCAGGTGAGCGTGGGCACTCACTGCTGGTAGCTTCCTTTATTCTGACTCAACTTGTCCTCTTTGAGCTGAGTAATTCATATGTCTCTGTGAACCAGTCAAGGACAGGCACTTTCTACATTGCGACCACTCCTCCCCAGAGAATGGGGCAACCACCATCTGGAAAGACAGCATGAGTTGAGGGGAGCCCTGAAATCAGAGAAGGGATCTTTAAAGGCCATCTAGTCCAACCCCCCTGCAGTGAGCATGGACATCATCAACTAGACAAGGTTGCTCAGGTGGAGTCCATCCTCATCACAACTCTAAGAGAGAAGAGTGAGTCTTACAGATTGCTCTCCCAAAAGGGGGTTGCCAGGGGTGCTGGAATCTTTTAGAGTCAGAGGAAATAGGTCATGGCCAGAAAAGCTTTGTTCCAGGAGGAGCTGACTTCTTCTAATGAGAGGCATACAGGGAGACCATTTCTTCTGGGGTGGATGTAACTCAGTACAGCATACACTGGCTGTTGTGGAGCATCTTCCTCTACTTCCCACCAGGAGAGAGATGAGATTTTCAGCACAGGAGAACTTGCGCATCCATGACAAATTTTCACACCATTGCCCTAAGTTTGTGTAAAGACTTTTGCCCTTCCAACCACTGTACCCTGTACCTTATTCACCGTGGCCTCATCTGTTCTTTCACGGGCAGAAAGAGATTTCCAGCAGAACAGAGATGGGCTATTGCTTTCTTACACCAGGATTAGAGGGATCGTGGCTTTTGTCCTGCAGCATGGGTCCATGTTGAGGGTTGGGAGCAACCAAACTGCTCTCTTGGGCTTGGGTAATCAGCCCTGAGATGAAAGAGGATCTCTTCTTACCCCTTCATGCTCTCAGCTCCCCAGCTGTGTCAGGAGCGATGAGATCCCAGCACTCTCTGCATGCAATGACAAGTCTGGCTCACAAGCATCAGGCAAACACTTCAGAAACATGGTCTTCGAGGCTGGAATGTGGAGGAGAAGGGAGGCAAGAGGAATAGGATATAAGGATGAGGCTGCAGAGGTTCTAGGACAGTGGAAGAAGCTGTGAAGGGGCCTAGGGGAATAAAAAAACAGCCAGGACACCTTTAAGGATGGGAAGGGAGGCAGAAATAAACACCAAGAGAAGAATGCCAAGGGGTTTTAACCCACACCAGGGCCAGAGCAGAGGAGCAATCCTGGAAAGACCATCTTCCACCTAGCAGGGCGGGGAAAAAAACAAGTGAAGAAATTGCTTTATGCAGGAATTACATCTTTCCTCCTAATGACCACCCCAGGACATCCTTCTGACAAAATAAGGCTCCCCGTTCCCTTTCATCAGTCTGCTAAGTTTCCTTTTAACATTTTCCTTAATACTTTTCCCTGGCTTGCTTCTAACAAACAACTTCTGGAGAGGACAACTTCAGCTCAGTCTACAACCTGACTGCTTTTCATGCTGTTCTTCACCTGCCTGCAGAGTGGACTCCTGCCATGTTCTAGCACAAGGTAGGTAGCAGTTTCCTCCACCTAGATCAGATTTTCATGGCTAATTTTCTGGAGACTTGCTCAGCCTTTGGTTCTATAGGAAGGTTTGGAAGTATCTTCTTTCACAGGAGCTGAGGCACATGTGCCTATGAACCCATGGAGAAGGTCAGCATGGTCATACCCAAACTGCATGTTGGGCCTGACCCATGACCTGTGCTAACTCCTTAGCAGCACCTGGGGATGGTTTGGCTCAGTGCTAGTTGGCCTGAGTGGAAACCATGTCTAGAAACTGAGGCTAGTTGGTCTGGGTTGAAACCATACAAATAAGAGTAGAACTACAGGGACGAGATGACAGCATCTTCAAAGAGAAGAGTGCCAGGCCATGAAATCATCGTTTAATTGAAGGTCAGTGTGTTTATACAATGACTGGCACAAAGGTGGCTTAGAGATCTTCCTGTGATAAGATAATCAGTCTAGAACATAAACTGAAATGGAAAAAGGGAACAAATGGACTTCAGGCTGAAAAGGACCATGAGGTGAGATACCGGGAGAAGCTTTCTCCTGATGGGATAAGTCAACACTGGGTAGGTTATCTTCATGGGAGCTGAACATTCACAACTTGGGAGTCCCCAAAATAAGAAGGACATGGAGCTATTAGAACAAGTCCAGAAGAGGCCAAAAAGATGATCATAGGGCTGGAGCACTGCTGTTCTGGAGACAGGCTGAGAGAGTTTGGGTTGTTCAGCCTGGAGAAGAGAAGCACCTTCCAGTACCTGAAGGGGCTCCAGGAAAGCTGAAGAGGGACTTTTGACAAGGCCGTGAAGTTGCAGGACAAGGGGGAACGGGTTCAAATTGAAAGAAGGGAAATTGAGATTGGATGTGAGGAAGAAATTCTTTGGTGTGAGGGTGGTGAGACCTTGGCCCAGGGTGCCCAGAGAAGCTGTGGCTGCCCCTGCCTGGAAGTGTTGAAGGCCAGGTTGGATGGGGCTTGGAGCAACCTGGTCTGGTGGGAGGTGTCCCTGCCCATAGCAGGTTGGGTCTAGATGAGCTTTAAGATCCGTTCCAACTCAAACCAGTCAGGGATTCAATGATGAAGGGGTTAGACACGCTTCAGTGGGACTGGCTTAGGTAGCACTGATCCTGTCCTGACCTCTGGCAGTGCCCGACAACCCCATGCAGCTCCAGGCTTGGGGAAGAGTGGCTGGAAAGCAGTTTGGTGGGAAAGGACCTGGGGGGGTTGGGTGACAGCCGGCTGAACATGAGCCAGCAGTGTGCCCAGGTGGCCAAGAAGGCCAATGGCATC
>VZRW01002884.1:0-2500 GCA_013398125.1 Aegotheles bennettii
GAAGAAGAGCTGCCCCCATGCGAGGCGTGGGCGCGGCCGCAGATCCGGGCGGAGCGGGCTCCTTGCCCTCCCCGCCCTCCTCCTCGCTCCACCCGGGCGCAGTGCTGGAACCCCTGCCCGTCCCCGCACCGCGGTCTGCCTTCCAGCTCCGCTCCCGTGCCGACACGGGGACACCCGTCCCCGTCCTTCCGCCAAGCCGCGGCGCGTATGTGCCCTGGAAGCGGACTTAGGCTCGCCCAAAACGCCCTACCCGCATCCCTCGTGCTGTCGGAAGGTGAGCCGCGGGTGCATTTGTAGTGTCCTGCCTGTGGTCTCTTGGCAATAAGGAATTTTCAATGTTAAAAATGCTAATATAATTGATTCAGGTGAGATCCACTTAATAAAATAGTGACATAATTACAATTTGTACATAATAATACATCCGCAGCATTGTAACCTTGTCCATGAGTTATGAAATCAGTGTATAGGCCAATTAGCTACATAGGGTTTTTTTTAAACTAAGACACTATAAACACTGGTTTTAAATGTCCTAATTAGTAACTTGCTCATTAATTAACTTTCTGATTAATTGTGTAGCAATCTAATTTGTAGATGAGGCACTTAAACAGTGATACCTTGTAACTCTTTCGTCTGTCTTTAAAATTCGCAATTAAAACACAGTTTTGCAGCCGATCGGCCTGCAGGGGCGGAGGGAGCTGCCCCGTGAGGCAGGGATGCGATCTGGGTCACCTCACTGAAAGTTTGATTCCCCTGGATGATGCTGCGGCGCTCTTCCCCGCGCCTCGGGGGAGGGGGTACCGCTTCACAAGCCCCTGGCCACTTCCGAGCCCCCTTCGGCTCGGTGTCTCCTCTCCCGAGTTGCCTTTGGCCCCTCGCAGCTGATCAGGGATCGCCCTCGGAAAGGTCTCCCCCCCTTCGCCACCCCCCGTGCCCACTGGCATCTGATCCGCGAGGGGTGATTTAACGCGCCGGACCACGGGGTAATGGCAGAGCGCATTTAAATCACTGCCCGGGCGCTGTGGCAACACCCCGCGGCGGTGTCATTAGCATCAGAAAGCCAGGCGCTGTCACGAATCGCTGTTCTCCACCCGAGCCATTGTGGCCCGGGTTTGTCTCCAGTCCCAACCTGCAAAAGCCTTTAGCCCTTATGGCAGATCATTCTCTAAGTGAATAGAGATGAAGGCAGGGATATTAAGTGACTCTATAAAACATCCCGGACACAATTGTGTGATTGATGGAGGACAAAGTGGGAACAGCAGGACACGGGATCCTGGGAGAAGCAGCCCTGTCAGTGCGAGAAACCTATCTCTGGAAACAGCTTCTCCTGGTGGAGTTTGCAGTCTATTTGTATGAGTAATCAGCTGATACCCCTCTCTGTCAGCCGTGTTTACTCACTGATTTTCTCAACAAGACAACCATTGACACTGGATGGATGGGGCTAATCTGGCGCAGAACTGGCGGCTTTGCAGAGGCTACAGGTCGAAAATAGAGCGCCGTGCCAGCTTCACCTCGCCTAATCTAGCGGCTAATATTTATTAGAGCCAATTTAGACCGCGCTCTCGCAAAGAGCAAGGAAAGGCCCGGGCGCAATTAATAACACAACCAACAACAATCGCCAGGCACATCCCCAAATAAAGGAGGCAAAGAAATCCGGGAGAGGGGGCGGCTACGGGCAGCCGGCCCCAAAAAAGGGGTCTGGGCGCCTTCAGAAAAAAGAAAAAGCAAAAAAAAACACCCCAAAACCAACACAGCAAACCCAGAAGGGAGAGAGGCGAGACAGCCGTGAGCACCTCCCTCCATCGCGGCGGGAGCGCGGCGCTCCGCGCCCCGCGGAGCCAGCACAGCGGCCGCGGGTCCGCGCGGAGCGGAATGNCTAATTGCTCGGCTCCCTTCATGCACACATCTCCACTAATTTTCCATTTCTCATTCTGCGGGTAGCTGGGAGGCGGCTCGGGGAATACGGCACCTTCTCTTAGCTACCGCATGAATACAGTTTGTGGTGTCCATCAAGTCCTCCCTGTAAAGGTGGTTTGGGAAATTAGCAGCTTCGCTGTATAATCAGGCATGCGGCACAGAGGCCAGTGAGCTCTCCCGTTTAACCAGGTGAGATTTCATCATCTAATGGGCTGGGAGGTGTGACAGAGATGCTAAGTTAGCAATTAAACTTCACAAATATCATTCGATTGCAATTTTAGGTCAGCGCCAGGTTATTACTGGAGAAGGGGAAAAAAAACCCTCCAGAAACGGGAACAACTGTGAAACATCTGATCTTTTTAAACAAATGAAGTAACACGGCTCCAATTTTTAATGGTGGGTTTCTTAATCATTTTATTGTCTGGTAATATTTTTCTCGGCGCGTGTATCTATTTTCACACACAGACAGAAGGACGTTCAGAAACACATCCCACTAATACCTCCGAGGGGGTATAGGCATATTTATATTCCGACTATAATCCACTGGATGTTATTTTAAAACCACTTTGAACGCTGAACTTACCCA
>VZRW01002884.1:5000-32506 GCA_013398125.1 Aegotheles bennettii
CAGCATGCAGCATGAATTTGGCCTTTTGTTTCCCACTGCACCCATGCAACAAAACTGGACGATGCTTTGTCTCAGCCAGGATCCAGCCTTCTCTACTGGCCAGGTAATTCACAACTGGCACAAGGTCTGTCCTGATGTGTGGAGGTTGCACAGGACACTGGAGTGCTAGTAGTACAAGAGGCCTTGAGTAAAAAGCATACAGGCTTATGGTTAAATAGATGGACCAGGCCTGGACCTGAGACTCCCTGTGGGTTTGGAATATGTCTGTCCTTTGTTTCTCCAACTCATTGGTGTGTTCTTATCTGAAGTATCCTTTTCCTGCTGACATAGCAATAAGAGGAAGTTTGAAACATGAATGGAGAGTAAACAAAGGCACAGTGACGTTCTAGGGCATGGCAGAAAACCGGAAAAACTGAGAAGAGTTTCCAAGAAGGTACTTAATACATAGTAAGTGAGGGAATTCAAAGTAAATATGAGGCTAAAACAGTTCTTTCAGTCTCATGGTATTTTTTATCTGCAAATTCGCCCTAACCAGTTGATTAGATATTATTCATCATCAATACAAGTTTTGTTTTCTCTAAAGGCACGTGCCCCTCCCTCCTACAAAAGCCCCCAGGAGTAGAGACAAGATACAAGAGGTCCTCTGACTTACTGCTACAGTAGTGGAGATGACAGTTACAAGAAGGACAGTCCATCTTCTCCTTCTTTTGGTGTTCCAGGTCCCTTGGACTGTTCATATATAGGTGGAGCAGGTATTGTGGAAACAAATCTATAGGCAGTGGGGCCAAGACGTTGTTGTCTGCCACCTGTGTACACCACATGTACACACATGCACACCAGTCTTCATAATTTTTTGTTAAAATAGCAGTGTGTATTTGCTTTGAGCTGACACCACCTAGAACATTTCTGCTTGTCTTAATAGCATCACAAGCAGCTAACATACAGACATGCCTTGTAGTAATTGCACAAGGAGCCATTCAGAGAAAAAATTTGGTGGGTTTTGGTACTGCTTCCCTTCTTTAAGAACTGGGAAAGGGATGTTGTGCCAACCACGGAGCACCTTGCAAGGGAGGAGATAATTAATTCCTGTGTCACCTCCTTCAGTGTTATTGATCAGGAGTAAAACTGACCAAAAGGGGATGAGGGTGGGAGGGAAACACTTTTAAAATGTGTCTTAATCTTCTCAAGATGCTTGGGCACTTTTTTTTCCTTAGGTCACTTAGAAGGTTGCTGTAACTTTCCCCTAAATTCTGCTCTTTCAGTTGTGCCCCGACTGCCTCTACCTTCTCATAATGACCTGAGATATTCCTTCATCCTCAAGGTCCTTTAATGCCCTATTGTTATCTTAGCTCTCATCTTTGCACTGAGACACAGATATTTCCCTGAATAGCCTGTGGTGCCAGTTTTCATTAGTCACTTCTTAGATTTTATAGGAAGCATCTCTGTGCTCTCTCGGGCTTCCCCATGTGCCCCGGTCATCTGCAAAGTCTTCTCCAACTATTTCCAATTCCCTCAGTGTGTCTCCCATCAGGAAAACTGGGCAGTTTTTAGGAGCCTGAAACATTAGCCCTTTCCACCTCAGAAAGATGCCAGTCCGTCTTCTTGACTCACTACATCTCCTTGGCTCAGAATTTTAAAAGGTAAAATTCTCTTTGGTGTAGAATGTCGCTTTCCTTCTTCTCTTTTTTTTTTAGATGTAAAAAAGATACTCCTGAAGATGATCCACTTCTAACCATGTCCTTTCTTCAGAACTACTATCAATTGCTGGGTTTGTGTAATCCTTGGATTACCTTGCTACTAATTCATTCCATTGTTAAGAATCAGCAGTTTTACATCTATATTGATCTCAGGGGCTGACTTGGCTTCAATAGGAGCTATGCACTTGCATGTGAAAGCAGACTTCACCCGTTGTAGAGGCTTACTATCCCAATACAATAGCCGGCATAAAAGCTACTTAAGAAGATTGTGTACTAAACAGTTTTTTATTATGGAGCAACATAAATTACAACTTTCTTTAGTTGTTTGGTTTAGTACAATATCAGGATAAATTCTATACATTCAAGTCTGGCATTGTACAGAGAAACATAAAGCCATTACTTCAATGTTTCAGGGCTTTTACTGTTTTATTTTAAGTAAAAGAAGACAGAAATTGGACTGGCCTGTCTCAGTATTGTTAAGTTAAAGGTTCCAAAATATTTCAGAATATTTTGACTTGAATGCAGAAATCACTGGTCCATCATGAAACCTGGTCTCTTGATGGTTCTACTGAAGCTGGGATTTGCACTGAATTTAGCAGTTGGGTTATATTCCTGAATATAACCTATTGTATCCTTAGGTTAGGTTATATTATTTGTTTTGGTTTTTCCCCCCCTTCTTTTATTTTAAATGTAAAATTTAACCTAAGTGAAATGTATAAAAGGGAAACAGTTTCCTAGCAATTGATCCCAACTTAAAAACAAAACCAGATTTGAAACTGAGTAAATATTTTTTTTCATGCATAATGAGTCATTAGGCAGTTTTTAAATACAGATTTTTCCCATGCTTCTTTTTAGCAGTATTTTTTCCTATATCTATTTCACAGAATACTAGGAATTGTTGTCATGCACTGAATTAATTTCCTTCTAAAGAGATACGTTGCTGCACCTCTTCATCAGACTGAATTAAAATCACTCTGTTTAACAAAAACAAAGAGCATTTCATCTCAAGTTTTGTTTTATAGCATTGTTTAGGTTAAAGCAAGACTAGAGCTTAAGCTGGAGCCTTCTATAGTTTCTTTTTGTTTTATCCTTGATTTTGCACTCCCATCTTAGGTATTTGTGATATTAGAACTAGACCCATGGCATGTGCAAAATTGCTGTTTAGAGCAATACATGCTACAGTTAAACACAGCAGAAGTAATTAGAGGAAACAAGAAGCAAATACAGTTTCCAGTTATTCTGATGTGGAATATAGTATTTAGAATTAGAGATATGATATATACTGTACCAATGATGAATTTGTTCTGCCTTTAGTTCCTATGTCTGCTTGTAAGCTCACCTTCTCTGAATGAAGCAACTCCGTGGACATAAATTAAATGCATTTAGATTTACACCAATAAAACCAAGAACAGAATTTTACATGAACTTTAAGTTACCTAGTTTAAAGCTGGATCATTACAGTATTTTAATTATTTCAGTAGAAGCAAACCCTTCTCTACAGTGTTAATTGGAAAAATTAGATCTTTTAAATTTGTTTTGTGGATCTTTCTGAACTTGAAAGGAAACATAGACTCTGTCCAGTGCCTGCAGACAGGCAATCAATCAGTGAGCACACTTTCAGTTCCAGCTCAGCTCCTACTTACAATAAGTAGAAGCCTGTTACTATAACCTGAGTCACCACCATACAAATAGGATCAAGCAATTTGGGACCAGCAAAAATTAAGAACCCAACCAACAAACAGAAAAAAATATCTCCACACAAGAACAAACTAGTTAACTAAATACAATTCTGGTGATCACTAATAAACACCACTTTTTCTTCAAGATAATTGTGTACATTTTTATAAGACTCCAACAAGTATATTTTTAAATTTTTGCTTAATGCTTTGTATCATTTCATGTGTAGAAAGCATACTTCTTTCTTGATGTTTTCCAGTAAAATTCCCCAGCATATTTTACAATAATCTGACATTCTAACAAAATCTCACATCTATTATTTTTTAAGTTGATTCTTGTTCTTGGGTCTTTTATTTGCTTACGTTAATTTTCTATTCGTAGTCTGCCTGTTGTTGAATGTCCAGATTATTTGATTAGGTCTGTATAGATGTAGAAATTAGTAATAGTACGTGTAACAGTAATTTGGGGGTTGGTGAATTTCTGTGATAAGGTGGAACCTGGAGTTTTTTATAAAATTTTAATGTTTACCAGTTTAATTTTTTACTTTAGAGTAACTGCAATTTTATTTAAAAGATAAACAGAAATATGAGTAGGTGAAATAAACCTGCTGTCTCTAAACAAAGTTATAGAATAAAGGCTATTTTATATACAGCCGGTTTAACTAATTTTTAAATTTATAGATAACTCCTGGAGAAAGTCTCTTTCATATCCAGAATGCTTAGCATACTAACATGAAGAGATGCAGTGACCAGTAGAGATTATAAAATGTTTACACAGATTTCACACTGATAAAATGTGGCAGATATTGAATGGAAAATATATCCTTCAAAAATGTACTCCAGCACTATATTATTTGTATCTAAAAAGTGAAGTGTTCCTAGTTTTCAAAAGCTGGGGAACAGCATTATTCACTAGCTGGTGCAGCACATTACCAAACCCATGCAACTGCTTTGCTTTAGCCTGCATATAAACTGGCCAAAAGCATTTTTCCACTTTCAGTAAGATTTCTGAAAGCAACACTTATGCCATTTTCTCATCAGGCATAGCTTCAGATATAAACATTGTAATTCTGATTCTCCCTTATTTTGATGTAACTCTATTGAAATCAGCTACACTATTCTCAAACAGAGGTCTGAATGATAGAAGACAGGGAAGTTTGGTTGTGAGTTTCAATGAAGGTCAACATTTCATGTCTTGGGTGGAATCAGAATCACACTGCCAACACCCATGTAAAACAGCAAATAAGTCAAAGGTTTTACCTGCACCTGCTGAATTCAGTGAAATTTCTGTCCTTTATTCCACTAGGAAAATGAATCAGACTTCCTGACAGGAAAGACATTATTGCATTTATTCTTGTACTGTTTTCAAATGTGCACTCAAGAATGTGTATATTTTAATTCAGTGGAACTCAACATACAGGCTGTCCAGAATAGAGGACAAAAGATGGACAGCTTCTAAAACTTTCAGTTCTAACATTTTTATATCTCAAGGTTCTACTAAATGGTGAATCTCATTTCCCATTTGGATAGTTGTGTTTCAGAATAGAATAGAGTAGAGTAGAGTAGAGTAGAGTAGAGTAGAGTAGAGTAGAATAGAATGTTTCCATCAGAAGAGACCTACAATGATCACCTACTCCACCTGCCTGACCACTTCAGGGCTGATCAGAAGTTAAAGCATGTTGTTAAGGGCGTTGTCCAAATGCATCTTCAACACTGACAGGCTTGGGCCATTGACCACCTCTCTAGGAAGCCTCTTCCAGTGTTCAACCACCCACTCTGTAAATAAATGCTTCTTAATGTTCAGTCTAAACCTACCCTGTGCAACTTTGAACCATTCCCGTATGTTTTGTCACTAGATTGCAGTGAGAAGAGCTCAGCACCTTCCTCTCCACTTCCCCTCCTCAGGAAGCTGTAGAGAGCAACAAGGTTGTGCCTCAGCCTCCTGTTCTCCAAACTAGACAAACCCAGAGTCCAATTTATGTTTTTAACTGCATCAGACACCTGGGAACTTGAGGTAAAAAAAGGGACCTGTCTCCACGTTTACACTTTGGCACTTCAACAGCTACTGAAATGCTCCTTCCAAGATGTCGTATTTGGAATAATCTAGGCTAGTTACTTTGGTATCACTTTCTCCCCCAACATATATTTCAATTACTCAGCTTCTAGATGTCCTTAAAGAAATTTTAGGAAGAAATTACCAAAATATTTATTAGCAGAAAAATGTGAATATTGTGCTAAATTCCTGAATATTGGTGGTGAATTATGCCTTTGAGCTTAAAGAAATCTAAAAGGCTGACAGCATCTCAGTGACTGCAAAACCAAAAAGGTCATCACTTCTTATTCATTATGGGCATAGTAGCATGCTTGAATTTGCTCATACGTCTGGATTTCCATTATACCAAGTCCTTTTTAGGGATTTGGCAGTATAATCTGGTCTGACAACATGGAAAGTTGATGTTTCCTCTTTTTGTTCTGTGTTTCTGAGGAATTTGAATAATAGTGCAAAATTCTTGAATTCCAGCTACAGAATATTTCTGCACCAAAAGAACAAATATATATGAGGATATACACTAGTCCTAAATAAAGCAAAAAACCCCCATTATTTGTCATTTTGCAACAATTCGGTATAATTCTTAAGAATGAACAATTCTGAATTGTGAAATTAATTCTAGGGAGTTATTTTTAAAAAGAAACTAACCTTTTACTTGCTTTCACTTTAGTTGAGGAATTTTAAAATGTTTAATTGGAAAAAAATCTCTGTTGTTTAGACTCTGCAAATGAAAGTAAGCAGATTATCCCATACTTAGCATCTATGTACATGGATAGATTTTCTGAGATTTTTTTGTCTGGTTTGTGGACACAGTACCAATTAAAATTGTCATATTGATACAGAAATGGGAAAGTTACTGAGTGAGTCCATAAACTGGAAAGAGCTGCTGTAAATTGCCTTGATTACAACCAAGTGTGATGATATTAAAAACATCCGTTGACAGAAAACACAAGACACTAGAGAAATACTTGGCTGGTTTTTTACATGATTTCCTTGACCATGACTTCAGCCGGTTGCCTAGAATACTAATAATCCAAATAACCATTTCCTGGAGGCGATGTTATAACCGGCTCTGTAAATCTTCCTGTGCTAGAAACCATGAAATGAATAAGTAGCACGAGTCCAAAACCTCCCCTTCTGCCTGCACAGACATGCCACTCTTTGGGAAAAGTCTGTCTGCATGCTCTCTGTGTTCACTCCCCTAATGCCACTCCAACATCTTCAAGCTCTCCTTGTACCAAGCAGCACACAAGTAAACTTTCCTGAGCAAGACTCTGTGATCAAAACACATATGCTATCATTCCAATGGCCTTTTTTTGAAGTTTCAAGTGATATGTGAAAAAAAATACTGCCAAGTACTGATATGCAATAAAATCACTGCAGATTTCCCTGAGATGAACCAAACCCCCAGACAATCTCTATGGAACTTTGTAGATGCTGCTAAGTGATGCCCTTTGACACTGCTTTTACACACTTGAAGATGGTACTATCATCCCTTCATCATCCCAGTTTTTGGAAACTAGAAGTAGCTACAGTCTGGATCAGTCCTCTGACTAAGTGTAATTTAAGCTGCAGGGAAGAGGTAAGTACATGTTTTAAGTTACTCTCTTTTTACAAATGAAACAACAAAGTATTCAGTACAACCAAATTGGCTGCAGAGATGCATTAGAAAACAGGAATTCATTGCCCAATGCCAGGTAAAATTGCATCAAAAGTAGCACTTCGTGGTACAATCAGCCAGTACTTTCTGATGGCTTTCCACGAAAAACATCACAAGGGCAGCAGTTTGGCAATATGAGATATGCTGTATGGCCAGTCTGTTGCAATGCAGCTGGGAAAGGAATTAATTAGAGGATTCTTATCCGCATCTGCTTTTGCTTTAATAGGACCTGTAGTAATGCTCCATGTATGTTCTCATATAGGTAGCAATTAATTTAATTGCATTTTCCTATAAAATATAAATATCCATGAGACAGATGAGTTTTGTGATACTCATAGTTAAAATCAACTTCAGAAAAACACTCTTCAGGTCTGCTTCAACCCTGCTTAGGTACATGTGTAAGTCCATTCACATGGGTCTTCTCTCTGGTTTTTGTAGCTACACGTGTTCAAGTGCCAACGAGACAAGGACCATGGTTGACCCAGTGGTAGAGTTCAGGTGTGGTAAGCTCATTTTTCATTTAAGTAATGACCTATTTTTTAAATTAAAACTTTCAGCTGCTGCTATTTTTCTTTATTTCAGGAGCTGTTGTCTTGAATGAAGAGGAGAAAAGTGCTACTAGAAACTGCTAGCTTACATAATTTAAATATGGGGGAAAGTATTGCATTGATGTGCAACTATAGACAAAAAAAATCTTCCTTATTTGTTCAAAACATAAGGCAAATATGTGTGTACAAGCAGGGGTACTGTTTTGCAGCAAGCAGAAACAGTGAAAACCCTTTACTTCTTGTAAAAAGAGATATTTAGATTTCTCTTGGCAATCTTTTCTGCATGAAGCTTCACCACTCTTACAGAAACTGAAAAAAAATATTATGTTACTGTTTGGACAAAGTGATCTGTTCTGTAGTTCTCATGTCTAAAATCTCCATTTTTCTTAGAGGTAGAGAAAAATCTCCATTTTCAGAAAGAAAGAAGAAAGAGACTGTGGTGGGAAGTGCTATTTACTGAGGTTTCAGTATAGTCAAGCATATATTTGATTTTAACGGGAATTTCTGTATAATGTATAAACACAGGAACCTTATAAATATCTACGGGTTACGGCATTTTTGCTTCAGACTTGTGCTTCATTGCAACTGCTTTGTGAGAACTTACCTTTCAAAGCTTTCCTTTGCAACTGACCTCACACAAAGAGCATCCCACTGGCTTTACTCGTGCCACATGACAGTATGGATACCTACCCTGCCCTTTAAAATTGTGTCCATGATAATTTCTTCACCAGAGATAGTGCATTTTTGTCACTTGGAAAGAGTTTGTAATAGCTTTTTCATTCTCTTCATTCAAAAAGAGCAGTATTGATAATACAGAAAGGAATTAGTAGGAGCCATAGTTTTTTGTATTTGCTGATGCCAAGGTCATATTGTAGTTTAATATAAAATATAAACTAATAATCTGTTTCTTCATCTTCTGATCCTTTAATTCCCCCTCCTCCTCAGTAATTTACAGTCTATGGTAACTATTTCTTCCAAATGCTCACGCTGTGTAAGATAAGCAAGAGACAGACCAGCCTAAACTATTGCCTTGAGGACATTGTTCCATTTTTTTCTTTTGATATTAGATGTACTCATTCAAGGGAAGATGAAAAATAAATAGCAAAATTGAATCTGTGTAGGAAATATCAATCCCATATTTAATTCTGATCTGTTGCCAGCTGGTAGATGGATTTTTACTTCCAGCACAACATATCCATACTTTGAAAATCACAAATATGCTTCAAGCATGTGAGAAGATTTCTGCCTGGACAGTTTTTACAAAAAGGGAAATAGATTAACACAATATAGATACTTTATTATAAACACTGATAAAATGGTGTGTTGTCTCATGTGTGAGGAAGGCCTGGTCTAAAGTAGGTAAGGATCATATGAATACAGTCTCTATATTACTGATGTTACAGGTTTAAAAATGTATAAGCACATGAGTGTGAACAGCTCATTGAATTGTAAGATTAAAGACCTGTCAAAAGCATTCTAGATTGGTATATAACATGACAGGAATCTACATCTTCTGTTTATACCACTGATTTAGCTGATGGCTTATGGTCAAATAATTTAAATGTTTTTGTCATAGCATCATGTTCTCACATTATTATGTAACTTCCAGATCAGAATATCAAAAGCTCAATCTAAAAGAATTAGATAAGTTTGTATCTCTATTGGAGACATTTGCTGCTTTGTACATGGAGATACCATGGATAGGATGGGTGGTGGGATGGGCAAATGGATGGTAGAATGCCCTTGGATTTTGACAGACGGGTAGATTTAATTAAAGCTACTTACTCTGATTATCAAACAAACACCAAGAATACCTCATGGCAGAATTTATCTCTAAAGATATATTTACATTAACAAGCAGTGAAGTGAGAACAGACACGCAGAATAAAATAGCCAGTGTAGAAGGACCTACTTCCACACTAGATGGATTTTAGGGATGGGGACATCCTGGGTTCACATGGACTGAATGTTTGTTATCAATTGGAGTGCATCTTCTGGTGTTGTTTAATCCCAAGGGAATCCAGTCTGTGCACTCCACCACCACACTGCAATGTGAAACAAGACAAATGGTGATGGTTGAAAATTTTGCTTTGAAAATGCATTCCTGATGCAATTAAAACAGCTGCCTTAGATACAACTGGGAATTCCAGGCATGAGATGAGCGTATCAGTTCACCAATGATACAAAACTTTTAATTTCTGATTTGCTAGGGTTCTGTGCTCACTGAGGGCCAACCAAACCAGATGAAGTGAGATGGGCTTCTCCCTTGTAAATCCCTCGTTTGTGGAGTTGATCACCTCTAGCACCAGTTACAGACACAGGAGCCAATTTGTAAGAAGTAATTTTAGAAGCTCTAGACAGAAATCATGCCCAATTTTTCTTTATTTTTGTAATGTAATACACACTCATTTACTGGAGCGATAAAAGAAAGGCAGGCAGAGAATAAGGATTTCTGGTTAGAATTATTAGAGCAACTCTGAAGCATCAGCACTGTCTACAATCTGTCCCTCAAATCTTTTTTCCCAAAGGGAATTTAAGTAGATTGCTAAGTATTTGACAGACTTCAGTATCAAGATCAATACTGAATTAGAAGACATAGCTAAGCATAACCAGGGGAAAATAATTAACAAAATTAAGGAGGGTTTTGTTCTATGGGGAACTATTAAAGTTATCTTTATGGGGTCATGTAAATGTAATAAAGATTCTGCCTGCACCACAATTTAATTCTATATCAGAAATGGTCCCTGTAGATGTACCAAAAGATTATTTTACTAAAATTGAATGTGTATCCTCTTCTGGACTAAAGGAAAGGGGAAGAAAATCTTAAAAGTAGAAAGTCTTGAATTTTACACAACATAGATTTAAAGCTACCTAAACTCTATCTGTATCAGTGGTATTTAGTTGGTTCAGATGTCAAAATTCACCCAAACAGTTATCCTACCCTGTGAGAAAAGGAGAACATAATGATACAGTTGTGTTCTAGGATGGTACACCTGCTCTCCATGACAGAATTTAACCAAGTATTTTTTGTATTTAAAGAATACAGAAAATGGTATAAAATTATCTGTCAGAAAAATCACAAATAACGCTCTCTAAGTATTTGGATTAATTTTACTTTGAAAAATAGAATGCAGACATGGGCTTAGTTTGTATTGTTGAAGAAAATAAATCACACTGTAGAGTTTAATGTTTTAATATATCTTTTAGAGATGTGTGCAGCAAACCCAGATCGTTCAGTACTGATTTAAATTTTTCTAACTGAACGTTAGCATGCAGCTCTCTCAGGACCTGTTGTTCTGTTTTGCCTTTTCCTTGTCATTAGTGTTTTTCCAATTGCACTAAAAACAATTTAATCATACCAGAAGCTCTCTTAAAATAATGTTAGTCCTTTTCTTAACTCAAAAATAAGGCTAGCACAAGAGAAAATCAAATGGAATTAATTTTGCTTTGTTAATGCCATGTGGATGATGACCTTCCTCTTGGCTTACAGCCTCCTCTGTGGCTGAAAGTATCCATTTAGTATCTGAGGTTTGAACACTAGTGGAAAGATGATGGTGTTGTCTAAGCTGGGAGACCTGAGGACACTTCATGGGTTCACACCCTGACTGTGTCACAAATCCATGTCACTGCTATTCCCTGTGCTTTCTTTTAATGAGAGCACAGGATGCCACTGCAGGAAAGCCACAGCATGCCCCCAGTGTATACTTTCTGGTATCTATTGAGTCTCTTGCTTAGTTTCTGATGCCTGGAATTTTTAAGCCAGCATGAGAAAATGATCTTGGCCATTTCATTAAAATGTCCCTCTACTGGGTTTCAGGTCAACATAAAATCTTATGTGAGACTTTTTGGCCTGATTTAATAATGTTCATCTGTGGGATCAGTCCCTGGTGGCACAAAGACGTTCTTTGTTTGAATAAAGGTTTAAAGGATTAGACATCTAGTTTCTACAGTGAACTGGTGTTGCACTAAATACTGGTACTTAGCAAGTACACATTATAAATTATGATTAAACCTACTTCTAGTCACTTTTCTTCAGGACTGATAATGTTCAGCTATTACAATTTGTCCTGTTTCTAAATTAGCACTAAACTAGCACTCCTTTCCATTGTTTTAAATAAATGTCATTTTAAACTAGGAGACAAGTGCTGGACTTATTATCATCATTAACATCAGTCCAGGCTGGGGTCCCCTCTCCATAGTGGCATCTGCTTCAGAAGGTAGTATGAACAGGAGGAAGATCTGGGCTCCTGTGTCTCATGTGAAAGTCATTCGTGGATCAACTCTTAATTTTCAAAATTCAGCCTTCATCTCTCTTCTGAAACTCTTTGGCATTAAGACATAGCATTCAGTTTTTCCTGACAAAGGCTAACTCTTTTTCTGAATAGTGCTGTCTTGCTTTCACTGATACCCAGTGACTTTGACTGTTTAGCTAATAGCCAGCTGAAAACAAATCTCTCACCATTTTGAAAATTCTGATTTCTCATTTCACAGTCCTGGATCACTTGTGTTGTAAGACAGAAAGGAAAGTGTCTTCTACAGGCTATTTGTTATTTTAAATAATGTTATTTTAAATATTTTTGTAATATCCTCGATTATTGGCAACCTTTTTCATAGAAAATTAATCCAAATCTCTTGAGCCTTTCTCTGCATGTGAGTTTTTCCACGCCTCTAGTTATCTGTATTCCCTTCTAATGATTTTCATTCTCCAGGCCTTCTGTGGCCATTCCAATACTGGATGTTGATCCCATGTCCACCCTTGAGCTCAAGTCCATCCTGGCTACACCTTTCCATTATTTGGACACAAGACTGGACATGGTTAAGGGCATCTGGTGAGATTCAGTGGCATTACCTGGCTGAGGTGGGGCAGAAAAATCAGTGCTGTTGTCCTTGACCCAGTCTTCTGTACCCCAGGAGCAGACTGTATGGGCAGGCTATTTGCCTATGAACAGTCCTTTTAACATTACAGAGATGGTAACATGGATAGGTGGAGCTTGACAGAGAATACTCTGTCAAGAGTACAGGCTGTCTTCTGCTCTTTTGTCTGGTGCAGTAAAGGCGTAGCCCAATTTTGCATACGTCCCTTTTAGATTCAGTGAGCAGAACCGAGCACAGTATTTCAGAAGAGGTAAAGTATTTATAATGCCATAAAATACAACGACATTTTATGCTCTGCCTTATTATCATCCAATTTCAGATATAACCAAACACCTTGCCTGCTTTTGTTGGGCACAGTCATTTTTTAGTTTAGAATTTCACTGAGCTACATAAAAGGATGTTTTCCCCTTGTACTTTTATGTTTTATTTCATCAACTTTCACACTGCTTATTCAGCTAGTCTTGTCAAGTCATTCTGAGATTTTCGTAGTCTTTTTGAGACTTGTGTGTCTAAATAGCTTCCATCACCACAAAAAGTTGCTGTCAATAAGTTGTTCATTAATAAAACTGCATGTAATCAAAATGAGGCACTCAGAGTCTTAGGGACCAAACTGGGATTTTGGAGGACTCTGAATAAACTTCGTGAAAACACTTTCTCTTCTCCTCAGCACAATCAATTGAAAATACGTTACAGGAAAAATTATTTCAGTGTTGTGGTTCTGGGAATCATGGTGGTGCGTGATCCTGTTGAGTGGCAGTTTTCTGAATGACTATTAGGAAGAAGCATTAATTTGAACAGAAATGTTTTCACTGTCTTCAGCGAGCCTCAGCTCAACCAACTGTCCCATAACCTGCTGCAGCTCAGTGTGTGTTCAGAGTGTTGAGACTTCACTTGCTATTCGTTCCTGTGAATATCCTCGCTAAACTGATGGGTTTGTTTGCAGAGCTCAGGAGTGCTATTTGCAACTTCTCCCCATGGATGTCTACTTTTTGCTATCCAAGACTCAGTTACAAAAATACAGGCTCATGGACAGCTAGCTATCCTTAACAGCTTCCTACTCACCCATGAGCTGAAATGCCATGAAAAATGTGAAAGAGGATTTGGAAGGGCAGAAGCCCCATCCCTGGACACATTCAAGGTCAGGTTGGATGAGACTCTGAGCAACCTGATCTACTTGGAGATACCCCTGCTTATTGTAGGGAGATTGGACTAGAAGGCCTTTAAATGTCCCTTCCAACCCAAACCATTTTGTGACTCTACGATTCTATGACATTGCAACTCCACTGCATCACCACTGACTTGTGAGGGAAATGACTGCTTAGATGACAGGTAGCCTTCACATGTCCAGTTTATACAACATATTCAGACTTCTGTTTGGGCATCTCTTTCCATTCTGTGCTTCATATCCAGGATCTGGGGTGCTTGTTTCTTTACTAACTTGCTTCTATAGTCCTTGATATTTTTGCAAATTGTTTGGTAAAAACAAACAAAACCCCCAAAATGCAAACCTGCAGCATTTAGCTCCCTTTGCATGACCGTAATTAGTAATAGAAGCAGTTGAGCAGTAATAGAATAGGCTGTTCATGCTCAAATACCATTCTTTTAAGTTAGATTGTGAATTTCAGCATCTGCAAACACCTATGCCAAAAACTGTCACCTGGGTGTTTGTAATTTGAGGACTCAGAGCTGTGCAGACTTCTGTGTAAGGAGGCAAAACCACACACTTGTAAAGGGAAGACAAACTAAAAAATTCCCCTGGTCTGCAGTGATGCAACTTTGGGACACACTAACACAAGAAATATAAATGATACTGGAATCTTTCATTTCAGGCACTCTGTCTCCCTAAAGATACATCAGAGTATTTTCATCTAACCTCTCCTGATAAATCATTGGTAGTATTGGCTAGATATTGATGATAAATGTACCATATTGATAGCTAAATATTGGTAGCTAAATGTATCATAATGCATCATTGTAACATCTCCAATACCTGCTGATAAATGGCTTCAATCTCTTGCTACAACAGCAATTTATGAAAAAATATCATATAAACTTCAAGATAAACTCCCACAATTTGAAGAGATTGCCTCTTTTTACACTTTATAAATAGAAGCAAAGATTGTACATCTCCTCCAATATATGTGTTGAAATGGTCTAGTCTAAATCCCAGAAGGACAAGTACAGGGCTCAAAGGGGAGCTCTTTGCTGGTCTGAATTGTCATAACTCCAGGAGAGCTATGGCAATTTACTCCAAAGAAGAATCTGTCCAATGGAGCCTGTCTACTGTTACCTCTCCACCTCAGGCTTTAGAAAAGTGATTTGGTTTTTTTTTCTCTTTTTGCAAGGAGGTCTCATCCAAAGACACCTGGCTGCTTGGAAATCGCCAAAATGAATAGATGAAGAATCCCATACTGTTAAAAGAAATTATCTTAGCAATCTGCATCTCCTTTCCAAAACAGCATAATATTAGTTTCCAATAACAAAAAGTCTTAAGACATTTATTCTGTGGTAGGAAGCATTTATGAGCCAGATAAGACACAGACCTGATTGCCCTTTTGGCTGAACTCACACTTGTTAATATCTTGTTCTGGGCAGGTGGAGGGGTAAAAATTCCAAATCATATGCTATCAAAATATTTTCAAACCATTTCAATAGCCATTTTCCATGAAACACAAGTGGAAGGTGCAAAACAGTTGACAGTGAGGCATATGGTTTATATCATTGCTCACATTTCCACCTCTGAGTAGTTAATTTATCTCCAAGTTGTACTTGTAAAACCTTTATCTATCACCATTATTTATTTCTGGTATGGAATAAATGTGCACATGCATTTCATCTCATCAAGACAGTGTACATGTAGGAACTAGCTGACAAAGTGTTTCTCATGATCTTTTAATGTAACTCTTCCCTATATTCACTTCAAATGTCATCTCCTCTTGTCTTCTGTCAAACTGTTGCAAGCATTAAAATAATAAATAATACATACTTTGTATTCCAGCAACTTTACAAAAGTGCTCTTAACATATAAGCTCTCCAGTGAGACAAGGGAGATCAAATTTGAGTTGTAGCTCTCTTATCTTAAAAAGTGTGAAAAACCATTATGCTCCATCCCACAGCTGGTGCCTGGGAGCCGAGGGAGGGAAGAACTTTCCTCAGTACATACAGCACCGGCATATCGGCAATAACATTAGTTCTTGAAGAAGATACCCCCAAGACCCTGCAGGGAAGCTCCCAGGAGGTACAGGTCCATCTGTTTCCCTGAGCTAGCTCATATCACATCCCAGCACTGCTACAGTGATGTGGATTAACCCCCACCCAAGAATGGTGGCAGGCCAGGGATACAGAAGTCTGCTTGGAAGAAATATTGGGAAATGTTGTCAATGCATGAACACCTCTTCCTAGGAGAAGAGGACCTTGTTTTCATCGTGTTGGGCAGTGTAGAGGACTTGCAGTTTAAGCTTTGCTTTGCCCTGTGTTTGTGTGCAGTACAGAGTCGGTCTTTCCTTTCTTCCTTCAGATATTTCAAACTCTCAGGAATTTGGCCAAGCCTCTCTGGACTCTCCTGCCTTCACTTTCAGGGTGATGCAACATCAAATTAAATTAGAACTAATAGAAGATGCCAACAATACAGCAGCTCTTTGCTGGCCATGGACACCCTGGCCAGTGAGGACAGCTGTAAGGTCCCTCTTGCTCTCCTATTAAAACAGACAGAAGTCCGAATTGGCCTTTATGTGGCCTACAGGCTTGCTGTGCAGAAGGAATAGGGATTGCTGGAGGGCAAAAGGGGTTGATCAAAGTCTTTGTAATTAAATAAAACAAATAAGCAAATGCCAGAGTCATCCACTGGTTCTAATGAAATGGTTTAGGGTAAATAAACACTCCTACATTATACATAAACCCAAAGCTTGTATGGAGGAGATGAAGCCAAGCAAAATCTGTCATATTCAGCTACATGTTTGTATAGTAAAATCCAGTATATTTCTCAACTCTCAGACAAGCCAGTTCCCCTAAGGGCACCTGTTTGGTTTTGTTTGTTTTGTTTTTTTTTTTCCTTTCTTTCCAGTTGCTCACAAGACCAATAAATGACTAAGTAACACCATTATTGTAAAACACGCTGCACAGCACAAAGCTGTATTTACTGGAATGATGTCACATTATTGTTTCCATACCATTAAATGTTCACTTCAAGCCTTTTATAACTCTTAGAGGTATAAAGGTTATTCTTCCAGCCTCAAAGAAATGCAGTGGCAGGCAATTTTCCAAGTGGTGCAAAAAAGTTACGCACATAAGTCTCATTATTCACGAACTCAATGAGAATATTTAGCTCCCTGCCTACCCCTGCCCCTCCCAGCTTTCTCAGCAAGATGCAGCAAGATAAAGGGGTAAAGCATTTTGGCCTGAGTGTCAGTGAAAAGAAGAGGATGTTACTTTTCATCAATTATTCTGCATTATGATTCAATCTACTTGCACATTTTATACAAAGCATTTGCAGAGGATAGAGTTAATAAACAAAAATCATGCATAAGACCTTTTCAACTTGATGGTATGAGATTTGAACTATGTTATTCCCTTTTCTAACAGTAGAGTGTTTAATTTTATTTGGCAGATAGACAGAGAGGAGAAATGTGTTGAGAGTTTTGAAAACAGAGGAATTAAACTCAAGCATTCAAAGGGCCCAGCTGCTACTCGGGAAGTATTACACATAAAAGAAGAAGCTCTGAATATTATGGGTTATTATGGCAAACGTTACCTATGATATGCTGGCAACAGAGCTGAGGGTAATCATAAACTCAGAGAACAGGTCACTTACATCGTGTTATGTTTGCATTGGTTAAGGCACGGAAATCTTCATAGATCTGGGTCAATAAATAGGAGAACAAGGCGTAACATTTCCAGACATTTTGGAAAGAACAGATATAAGAGATTGTGACTGTATTTCACAGGGCTGTATCTTAGAGGTCCTTGTTAGTCTTTACCTGCTTATAGTAATTTAAGCTTCCAATTTTACTCAGGATTAAAAATAATGAGAAGGAAACCTTGATTTAAATAGCTGATTTTATTTTTGCTTGGCATTTGTACTTGGTAATTAACTTTGTTCTCACTGACTGGCATAATAATTAACAAGCTTATTTGCAACCATATTTGCAATGTATATTTGATATATTTCAATATATTTTTTATTTCATCGTATAAATACACACAGCAAGTGTGAGAATTATTGTAATTTGTTCAGATGCTTATGTCTTACATTCACATTGTCCCAGAAAATGTCAAAAGAGTTTTATAAATGATGATTTTCTTTGGGGTTTGTATCAAAACACATTGGGGTGAAAACTAAAAATCATTTTAAATGCATAAAACTGGTTTAATTAATTGTATTTGACTATCTTAAACATACAGCATTGCTTTTTTTCTTATAAAAATGAAATATATTTTAAAATATGCAGATTACTAAATGAACATGGTGGATACATTATTTAGTGAACTGAGAGATTATTTCCCATCTCCAGGAGCTAATACTTAGGTGTACAGCATGCAGATAAATGGCTAGTGAGATTATTGGAAGTGCCTGTAGGGGATAGTGCCTCATTTCACCTGAAGTCAATCGGAGTTAGACATTTGATCTGTAGAAGGCATTTTGAAACACCCACTGGTCACATGTTTCCATATCCAGGCACCAATATATCTTTGGAAATCTGAACCCTCACCATTAGGGTTTTGTCCATGTTACATTCTCCACTTTTATTATTCATAGACTATAACAGACAACAACCCTGCATTTTCAGCCTTCAATCCATTCTTGAATTTTGCATGAGCAATGCTAATTAGATGAAAAAAAAATTGCTGTACTTGCTAGTTCTATTGAAACAAACAACAAGGAAAACAGGCTTTTCTGAACAGTAACACATTTGAAACAGTGCAAAACCAAATATCAACATCACAGTAATGGCAGAAAAATTAATAAATTTCTGAATTTGTAGACATAATCATTATTTTAATAAAGCCCATGATGACCTTAAAAATTTAACGGTTTTCTACTAATTCCCCCAGTAGCTTTTTCTGAGCCTCTGAGTAGAAAATTTTTCTAATATTCTGAAAAAAAATGCTGAGAAAATCTAAGTTTTAATAGAGAATGTCAGTGTCTTACATCTGATTTCAGGGTTTTTATTTAATGTGTTTCATTTAGCTGTTTTTTTTTAATTACGCATAAACATTATGTTTATGTTCACCTCTAGAAATTCCCAGCAACCACACTGAGTGCCTCGGCTGATGGTGCAGTCACTGGGGCATTACATCTCTCCAAGTAGAATGTAAGCAGGGCACTGCAGAAAGTACCAGCACGAAAACCATAGCTACCATTTCAAATTTGGCTTTTCAGTGTCTTCTACGATGTACTTTCAGGTGCTTCCTTATACTCAGGATGCTCTGTCCATCTCTAACAGATTTAGACAGCTACCTCTCTTCTTTAAAAGCCTAAATGCATTGATGATGATGCTTTACCCAGTAGGTCAGTGGTTCAATTTTCACCTGACTTGAATTCCCTCTTCTGCCAAGAAAGGTCTCCTAAGACAAAGACCATACAACCAGGTATGTGGAGACTTTCTGAGATGGGAGTCCTTCCCAACCCACCCACAGAGATTTTACCATTTTGAATGTGAGTATTTTCCCACAGGGAGAAGACCTAACCACTTGGCTGCATTGTCTTTCTTTCTTTCTTTGTTGCAATCATATGGAATTATTACAACAAACATGAAGCAGCACTAACAGGAGAAGAAGAGTTTTTTCTATGCCTACTATTTTCTGTGCTCCTGCTGCAGTTGGTTTCCTAGCAGGAAAAACTGTGCATTGACCCACATTCCTTTAAATTCAGAGCAGATTTGGTTAAGCTGTGGAGTGAAAAAAACAGCAAATAATCACTCCAAAGATGATGAAGGAACAGAAAGCCATATTGGGGTTTCTAAACTAGTTACAGGTGTGGTACACTGTGTAGGGTTAGCACTGAGTTTTTTCTCTGCATGTCTAGTGGAATTTTCCCCATGGTCAATGTTGGAAACATAGTGCCTACAAACTTTAAACATCTCCAGGATTAAAAGAGGCTTGAGCTTGAGGGGGGGTTGGAGTCACCTTTTCAATGTAAGCATTCAGCATGGACTCATCTCACCTAGCTTCAGGCATTTGTAGATGATGAATTATCCAAGCAGTTTTAGACACCCAACTTACACAGCATGAACTGAACTCTAGAGATGTTTGTTTCTTTTCAGAGTAAAAGAAGTCTAATGGGCACAGGCTAGACACCTAATTCTGACTCAGCTTAATTTAAGCTAGATAAGACTTGATACTAAAGGCTAATTCAGGTGTACCTGATATTTCAAGGGCTTAGTTCCCTGTTATGCTCATGTTTTATGCTGGATTAAGAATGATTGCTCCAGTATGTACCTTGAAAGCCTTATCTATACTAAAAATCATAAATTATATTTCTAAAAATAGCAAGGGTTTTGTTCCTCAATGAAGACTGGAAATATGAAAATACCATTCAACTGGTTTGATCAGGCTAATTTTAGCAAAATCAGTAATGCTGTAATATTTACAGTGTGATGTTTTCTTGTAATTATTTATAACATCTCCTGTCCCTTGATTCCCTGTGTGTAAGAGAAAAGGAGACAGACCTCTATCTCATCTTGCTTCCCCATGAAAAAACTTAATAGTCTAGGAGTAGGGTGTCAGTCTTAGGTTTGTTCTCAGTGGGTGGACTTTGCAACCTGCAGCTGAGTCTGCAGTACAAGTGTCTGTTTCCTCAGTTTAGCTGTGTGCATTTTGACAAGCAGGCTTTTAGGGATGGAAGGAACTAGTAAAATTGTCTAGCCTAAACCCCTGCACAGATTTCACCTGTTAATTTCTACACTGAGCCTTAACTTGCAATTAAGATAAAGCGTATTTTACAGAAAAACATCCAATCTTAAACACCTCTATCTCCCTTATCCATTGGTAGTTTTCCCAGTAGTTAATTGTTCAGTACTTAAAATTTGAACCCTTAGTTCAAACCTGATTGTCTAGTTTGAGCTTGCTGTTATATTCTACTTCTAATTCTTTTTGCTGTGTTATGAATCTGCTGCTATCAGAAATTTCTTCTCTATGTAGATTACAGACTGTCCTTTCTTTTCTTTGCTGACTAAATACTAAATACCTTCTTGTGCCTTGCTGTGTGGTATATGTTTTCCAGGTGCTCTACTACTCCCATAGATTTGTTCTGAGCCTTACGTGCTTTTTTTCCATTTTAAAGTGTAGAACTGGGCATGTGATTCCAGCCAGAGCCTCATCCTTTTGGCAATCCCAGATATTAAGACTCCTACATAATACTGACATGTCAGTGCATTAATGGATGATACCTGCTCTCTGTCAGATATGGTGTTACAGCTGTGTTCACATTCAGCTGGTTAGCCATCACAACCCAACAGTCCTTTTCTGGGATTACTAGTTTCCAAGTCACAGTTTTTCACTCTGTAAGTCTGACATATCTGTGAGTCTGACGTGTGTCTCCTACACTTAAACCCCTGACTTTTCCAGCACTGAAAATACATATTTTGAATTAGTCTATTTCACCCAGAAACCCAAATCGCTTTAGAGAACTAATCTGTTCCTATTACTTACAATGTCAACAACATTTGTGCCAGCAGCAGGCTTTACTAGCAATTATTTTATACTTACTCTCAGGTGATTAATAAATATATTGAATCACTTAGGCCTGGTGAACAGATTCCTGCCAGAACTCACCACAAACTCCTGCATTATGATAATTACTCCATTACAACACACCAATTTCCAAACTATTTAAAACGTGCTAAACTTTAATCACAACATAGAGTGATTTTGTGCCAGTTGCTTTACAGTGTCAAGCTATATCATGACAGCATGTTTATCTCTGCCAATAAAGATTGCTGTCCTATTACAAGCCTACATTTTTGATCTCCCTTATACTTTCTAAATACTGCTTCATCTCGATGCTACAGTCTACAGATACTATTTTCCTTTTTTACTGACTCATGAGAAGCTTTGAGAACATCATATGCAGCACTGTAAGGTGTATTAGCACAATCTGCCTGTTTGGTGACAGCTACTTTTCAGTCCTCCACTTCTGTGCGCTACCAACAGGTTCCTGTCTGCTAAGCACTTGCAAAGATTGTTTCATGGTTTTGCTTTGTATTGTACCACAGAAATGATTAAATTAAAAATAAAGTTAATAATTTAGGAATCAAGCAGGCATTGAAGACCAGTTTCAAGATGTTTATATAAAGAGTCTTTAAAAATCCTGAATCTTTCTAATGACTCAGGGGGAGATAAATAAGCAAATGTATAAGAATATATAAATATATAAAATCTACAACTCTTTTTTCCAAAGAGATAGATCACGTGCAGCTTTATTCTGCGATTTCTTTAAACTTCAGTTTTGAATGTGATCTTTCACTGGATATTTTATAATATCCAGTTATTGTCAGATAAATAATTAATTTTATTTCATTCCAATTAGAATAATTTCCACTGATATTTTTGTTTTAAAATAAACTATCAATTAAACCAGAAAATTCGCCTCCAAGGCAGGATGAAAAGAGAGCAACCGAAATAAAGTTAGTGATATGTTCATAATCAAAGCCTTTATTGAGAAATAAACACTTGTGAGGATTCTCAGTGTGTTTTACAGTCTTAACGGCTGTCAGGTCTCCCTTGATTGACCCTGAATAAAATCTAACTGGGGGTGACAAAAAAATATGTCCATCAACTTTGCTCATGCATTGCAACATAAAAATTGACTGGAGTCATTGACTACAGGTAGCAATGAGCAAAACTACACAAGATAAATACTCTGGTTTGTGGGTACTCATTCACTCCACTTCTGTCTGCCACCTTGATTTTTGGATTGGGCATTCATGGATAAAAAGTAGGTGATCTGAAAAAATCGTGTATGTCTTTTAAAAGACAGTATCATGTTATGTTACTCCCTTCACAGAAATTTATGTTACATGGTGTTAAACCATGGGCTAAGCTTAATGTAACACAATGCATTAAAAACTGCACATCATGATTGTAATGTGTGTCAGAACAATGAATTGTTATATCACATATCTCTTCATTTGTAGGTAGGGGACCCATGGAAATCATTCGCAAAGGGATATATTGTCCTTTTGATGCACGCACATAAATCCCTTTTTCTCTCACTACTTCCAGCTCTTCACCTAATGGTTGGTCTGAGCTAGGAAAAATTGCTTTTTAAAAAGCCTTGAGTTAGCTAAAAAAGGTTTTGAATTGTAGGTTAGCATTTATTATAAGCACAGTTTAACCCTCAAAGCCGTATGAGAGGGTTGTTTTGTAATCTGCAGTCCCCAGTAGTGTAGTATTTGAGGAATCACCACTGCTGCCTTCTCTACCCAGGGTAAGTTGTACTGTCACTATAACTTTGCTGAAGACGAGTATGTTTCTTTCTGATTTTATACCACCACATCTCAGTGGGTTACTTCCTTTTCACAGGTGCATAGATGAAACCAGAATCCATTCTGGTGGTGGTTGGAGAAGGTACAAAGGCAGGAACAGGAACACACTTTGCCCCTGACTCTTTTCAGCTTCTGCCTGGTGTCTCCTTTCTGCTTTGCCTGACCTCACAACGTAATTGAGTCTCTCCTGTAACAAAACACAGCTCCCACTTGATTTACTGTGTTCAGTAGGTATCGCACACACTCTGCAGCAGCAACGCATTTTATCCTTGTCCCATCCTAGGGCCTGTGCTACCTGCCTGTATTTGTGGTATTTGTGGCATTTGTGGCACAACTCCAAGCATTTTAGAATGGGTAGCTGTGGTAGATCATTTTGACTGGTGATGATCACCTGATAAGAAAGTGGGTCAAGAGGTCTACACTACAAGGGATACCGATACTCTGTTGTATGCTCACAACCAGGGAAATTCACTCTTGTGCACTTAAATGGTGCCTACTTGTGCTGGCCAGGTGTACATGTGTTAATTTTATCTACTGAATACATAAAAAAATTAAGGAGACACTGCTAACTTTTATCCAAAATCTAATCTTTTCAATGTACTAATCCTTAGGGAGTCTGAATGAAATTTGCTTTTCCTACAAAAAATATAAAATTTGAAGACTAAATATTATCCACATTTTGTTTTATCATAAATGAAAATGAAATTATATTTGAACAGCACAGATGGTTTTCATGGATAAACAAAATAGTATAAAATCTCATTGAACATTTACTTATTAAAGTAATGGTCCCAGTCCTCAGCTGAAGCAAATGTACACTTGGCATGGCTATGGCCATTGGCTTTTCAAGCCGTCTAATCCAACTGGTAATGGATGAGATGATGGAAACTGCCACTGGGGTTTAGCAGACTTTAGAGATGACTGCACCTCCTCTGCAAGGTACACTCTGACCTCAGCAACATAGGTGGAAGTGGTGTAATACCTCTAATTTGAGCTGTATTAGCTGGCGAACATATTGGCTATGTAGTCCAAATGAACTAGTGGTATAACACAGAACAGCTGCACTGCAACAGCCCTGTTATTTCAGAAACTCACTTACTAAAGCCAAGGAAACTGATGTAAAAGGGAGGAAGGGATATGATGAGAATACAGCATTAATGAGACTTGTTATTTGCACAGCTCAGAAGCTGTGTGTTTCTTAAGGGTGGTCTTTAATTGAAAGAGATATTAACTGGGAATTGCTAATATCAGAGGGACTTTTGGCATACTGCAATGCTTTTGAGTCTGTCTGCTCTTCTCTTGGGACGAAGCATATGTGCATCATTAACTTCTTAAGCTGGTCTTTCAAAGAGAATGTTGCAAGTTGTAGGAGTGCTTTGCAGCCTTGTGTGCTCCCCTGCATGTGATCTGGGTGCACTGTGAACATTTCAGATTAAACATCTATTACCTAGTTGGTTATGTTTGCAGAGATCTGAGCTCATCAGGCTGATTAGCTGTTCTTAAGATAAATGGGAATGAGCAGCAATCACTACGTGTGCTCTTACCCACAAGAAATAAACAAGACTTAGCTGGATTTTTCAAACAGAAGGCATAGTACATTGGCAGTGACAACTACACCCACACAAGTAAATTTGTGTAAAACTTAAAAAACTGCCTTGGAAATATTCTGTATGTGGAGCCAAATGACAGCTCAGATGACCAGATGACACTGGTCAGAGGAGAAGTCATATTCACAGCAACTGCAGCTTTACCTGTGAGGTGCTGGGAAGCAGAAATACAGGAGAATATGTAAAGTTACAGGTAAGGGTTGCACATACAGAATGTCTTGCTCCATATGTCAGCACAGCCAGAGTATCAGCAAATTATGTTTAGGCACTTGCCTCTATGCAACAGTGTGCACATAATGATTCAGGGCTAATAGATCTTACGAAAAACCCTCAACCAGATGAAACACAAGCAGAATGCTGCCAAAATTCATTGAAGAATTGACAGTTTCTGTACTATGTAAAAGGTACAATAGGATTCACAATAGCAGAGCATATTAAACTCTGGTGTAACATCCCTAATTCACATAGAAAAGTATCTATGACTGACTAGGCTAGAAATTGTTTCAAAGGAGTTTTGGAAAAAACAAAAAACCCTTTAATTAAAAAAGGAGTGTCTGTCCTGCAGAGCATTATATGCACTTTCCTGGATATCTAGATATCCAGACACTTAGAAATAAAATTATCATTTTTAAAGTGCTAATTTATAATTTTCATGTACTAATACAAACATGTCTTAATTATAAAGTAGATTGTGCTTTTAGACACATTTTACAATATACTTCAGCATCCACCAGTAACACTTTTTTCAAGTTATCCTTATATGTGCTTAAATACGAACTCAGATTTGGTATATTATCATCTGTTTAGTTATCTGAATTACTTATAAGAAAACAGTTGCATTCTACTTCTAAAATTCGGTAGCTGAGCCTAAACACTGTCAGTGATGTGGGTTAATGCTTCAGGGCTAGAAATAAAGCATTTGTAGCACTTGGAAACACGAGTTACTTCTCTTAATATTGCTGCTTCCAGGCAATTTTTATTTTTGTACTGTTATTTGTTGTTGGCCTTCTCACTTACAGAACAACTATGTCAAATATAGAAATGACACTGAAGACTACTTTGAAAAAATTAATTGATGTGTAGGTGCATGGTGGCAATGCAGCTTCCCTTGCAGTTGTCTTGTACTTTCAAAGTGTATGTAACATAATTGCGCTGCCCTGGAACTGTTTAGAGAACAGTTTCGGCCCCAGTATGACTTGATACAGCTTTCTAAAGCCAGATTAATAAGATCTGAGTTTCTGTTGGAGTAAGGGGCTGCATTTTCCCTTGTGCCTGCCAGAATGCTGTTCTCCCTCCTCCTCCTGCACAGATGATGGCAGGTTTGCATATCAAGTATGTAATACATCTGTGAACTTGTCTCCAGGTCATATTCATTCACAGGATTATGCAGGCTGTTAATTCTGAGATCTGTGTCTCCTTGCAAGGCTGTGTTTGGGCTGGCCTGGCTTGCAGGTGCGCAGGGAGGCTTGCTGGGCTCTGTAACACGGGTCATGTTCATTCTCCTCTGCGGATCAGACACAGTAACTCCATGGACTTGAGTGATCTTGGCCCTCCCTATGCCACATCTGGATGGGGTCCAGTGGTGCCAACCTCCCTCCCACAGGTGCTTGGCTGATGACCTGTAACTGACACAGCACCAAAAGCAACACGACATCCTTCCTCACAGCCAGCTTTTCTTAAGAGGTGTTGGTTCGTGGCAGTGCTGAAAATCAGGGCAAACATCTAACACAGGACAAAAGGATGTGGGGAAAAGAAAGGCTGCTGCAGGCCTTCCTGAACCGTACTTCACCAAAACTGTATTTATCTTTCTTATTCATTGAAGCAATTTCTTTTTCTTTCATATTGATTGAAATACACATTCAGGGAAAGTTCTTTCAAACACAGACCCAAAGGGTTTTTTTTCAAGAATTTGACCCCCTAAATGGTTAGCCTCACCTACGTACAATATGAAGGAAAACAGCCCTTGAACTATCGGTTGGTTGTAACTCTAGGACTGAGCTGCCAGGGCTAATGTTGCCCCTTTATCTCTTTGTACCAGTCAGCTGACACTGAAGGGACAGACAGGTTCTTTTAGCGATCCTTGGCCGAATTACAATGGCACTTATTTGTAGTTACAATTAAAGCTCTTTTTTTGTAACGGGATTTTATGATTAGTATAGCACAGGAGTTATGATTAGAATGGCAGAAGTATTTTACAAGCAGAATCAGTGTAGTGCAATAAGCAGCATAATACAAAATTTTATAGCACAACTTAATGTGTGGTTTCTAATCACCTGGACCTCTGCAGATCAGGTTCCATCTTAATACATGGTTTGCTGTATCAATATGGCAATCACAATCTAGACTAGAAAACCATTTAAAAGAATATGAGTCGCTCCTCAGTCCTCGGGGGAAGCAGGTGATGGTGGAGGCACCCTGGGCCACCAGCGGGTTCCAGTCTCACTGTCCAGCAGCACTTCTGGTCCAGGTGGCCCCTCAGGACTTGTAACTGTTCAGTTCTACGGACAGTGCTCTGGGTGCTGTTACACTTCCGTCCTGTCACAGGGTCACCAACACCACCGGGTTGGCCGGGTGCCTGGGACCTTCAAGGCTGGCAGGGAGGGGAGTGATGGGCCTGGTGCCCAGGAACCTTGAGGCCAGTAGGAAGGGGAGATCTGTTTGGTTCATCTGCTTGGTGCACAGGGCCTTCAGGGCCTGATAATGAGGGGAAAGGGGACGAATACGTGAGCTGCTCGGCCCAGAGCATGGCTGCTTGCCTTACCGAGGGGCGTTAGCTGGGCTAGCCGCTCCACCGGGGTCGGGAGCAGTCACGGCACCTCAGAACGACCCCAACTGCTGCGTCTGAGGGGGCATTCGCACTTCTGCTGCGTGTGTGCTTGTGAACAAACCGGGAGGGGCACACGGCGGCG
>VZRW01002884.1:33386-43386 GCA_013398125.1 Aegotheles bennettii
GCCTGCCGGCCGGTGAGGGGCCGGGCCCCCTGCCCATCGCGCTGCTGGTGCCCGGTCCGCTTTGGAAGGCGGCACTGTACGATGGTCGCAGGCTGGTCACTCTGTCCGTGCTGGGTAAAGGCAGTTTGGAGTTCCCCGGCTCCAGGTGGGGAGCGGTCGGTTCTGCCGCAGGCGAGAACTCCATGAGGTGGTTGTAAGGCTCTGCCTCCTGCCACCGTGCAGGGCCTGCAGACCATGAACGCGCGTGTTGTTTTCAAGCTAAGAAGCTTTAGTGCAGTCTTACCGATTGGCTTGGTGACTGCCTTTGGCTTTGGATCCCTTTAACAGTCTGTGTTATGGTTATTGGCTTTGCTGGAGAGCAGCGTGGAAAGTGTTGTCTGTGCATTTTTAAGTGAATAGTGTTTTCTGCCCTTTCTTATAGACAAAGCATTCTGAGGTCTGGGAGAGCTAGATTTACTTAGGCTAACAATATAACTTGCTTATCTAGAGACCTTAGAGAAAGCTGTTGCATCTAATAAGACACAATTTTGCTTTTGTGGGATTCTAAAAATTACAAAGTTTCACTACTGGCTTATTGCTGCTGTTTGATAGTTGTACTGAGAGAACAGTCTGATAGTACTGAATAGCATTTCATTGATTTATTATCATAAATCATCACGAACGTTGCGTGAACAAGGTTTTTGCTCACATTTGGAGACTGGTAAACAGTGAGGGGAAAGTCTTTACTGGGCAATGAGCAACTGTGTGGAGACCTCAGCAGAGCTGGTACAGGCCTGCATGTTCATATAGTGAATGCTGTACAGTGTGGTTATGTCCCCTTGGGCCTGGAAGTGGCCTAATGATGCCAGCATGATTAAGAATGTGGAGCTAGCTCGGTGTCTGTAAGCTACTGCCCACAGTGCTTCGAGCTCTCAGGTTAGCTTGCATCCCTCTTCTTCTGCAGTGTAAGTGACCCTGAGAGAACAGAGAACAAGAGATTTAAATTTAGTGGTGTTTGTTCTGTGTGAGCAATTTCTGTACTGCTTAGTGTGGCTCTTTTGTTTGTTCACTTGAGCTATGGAAACCTGTGGATGTTGGTTTTGATTTTGTTACAAACTTGGGCATCCAAGTTACAAGAGTGGGTTGCTTAAATTCCCAGGAGATACTAGTACAGTTACAATGACACTAACACAGTTCAGATTATATACCGTCAAAATTAACGTACACAAGGTTTCTGATGTTTCTGCTTTGTCTCTAATAGCACCCTTTCTCTGATGTTATACTCACCTTTTGCTGCCCCACTGGGCCCTAAGCCCACTGGCTCGGTTTGGTAGTGGGGAGGGGACTAATTCAAGCAAGCAGCATCCCAGATCCTTTGTGGAGAACAGTATGGTGTTGATGGTTTTGTACTTCTCAGAGTCTACATTTAGGCATGCACATAAAAAAAAATCCGCATCTTAATTTTTCTTGATTGTTTTGCATTCAACATTTTATCTGAAATTACTGCATATGGTGCATTTTGCATGAGTTGAATAGTTTTTCTTTGTTATCCTAAAGCTGTTTTTCAGTCATCTCTCGGGGTTGCATTCCTTTGACCAATATTTGACTATTGGTGAGTTGTTTATAAAACCAGGGCATTTCAGTGCCTTCCTGTGCCTGAGTTTTCAAGGGCTCTGCTATCATCCTGCGCTCCTTATCTCATCAAATTTGGTCTTTTATGCTGCCTTTTTTTATTCTAAGTCAGATATAGATCATTTTTGTTAGTAACAAAGGTCAATACAATATTGTTAAACCACACAATTGTACCAAGCTGAGCAAAACTTAAAACAAAGCAGGTAATTGTCACCTAGTCATAACAGCAGTTACAGTTAAACAAGTAAAAAAAGCTGTAGGTTGGCCAAGACAAGTCCAGGCAAAGTCTGACTATTCTTGAGAACTATTTTGTGAGCCTAGTACAAATCTTGTGGCCTCTTAAAAACAGTGCTTAATAGGGTGCAGTGTGTTTCAGGGGCACTGTGTGGGTGGGCATTCCTCTGAGCTAAAACAATTACCACTTATGACAGAAAACTTTGCATTGGTCCAAAATGGCTTAAACTAATCTAAATCCGAAGAGACTGTGTTACAGCTGCCTTCTTTTTCCTCCCTGCATGAGGACTTAGGTGGCCACCCATCTGTATATTTTGGGAGCTGATCCACCAAAAAATAACCAGGACCAAATTAAAAAGGTTATTCTGAAGGATGAGGCCTGTCTGGACCAGCTCACCACACAGCTGTACACATTTCAGAGCTAGTACAAAGAAAAAGGATGAAAACATTCAGGGAAATTATACGAATGCAGTTGATAGTATTCAGATTTGCTTTTGGAGAATGGCTTTGTGAATAAGCAAGTAAGTTTAGCTTGTGTTTGTTGTGTGGTAGGAACATGCACATCTACAGTTATTCTGCAGCATACTGTAAGTGAAGGTAGCTTAAAAAATAAAGGGGGGGGGGGAGATAGGGAATGTTATCTTGCACTCCCTGCAGGGGAGATGGTACAGCAGCAGCTCCTACTTCTGTGACGGCTGCATGCAGGTAGAAGAGGAGGTATGGCTCCGTCCCACCCCACCCTTCCTACTCCAACTAGAAGACGAGTTATGTACTCTCTACTACAGTGGGCATGCATGTGACTTACGTCAACTTAGGAACATTAACACTCTCCTCTTAATTTGGACTAGAACATCTATATAGGTATTTATTCCTGATGTGTGAGAAGACTCATGCAGAGTCTTATTAAACATGCCATAAAGTGACAGACTTAACACTTCAGTTAACTTTTGTTTTTTCTGCATTTGCAGTTTAGAAAAGTACATTAAATGTAGGCTGTAGTACTGACTTTTCAAGCACATACAGTGCTCAGGCTATAAGAGTATATACAAAAGTTGAGGGTCAAGACGTTCCCTGTATTTACATAGAAAGTATGGTGCTTACAGGGAAGTCCAGCCTTAGGTTGCTCTGTAATGACGGTTGCTCTCTGGAGTTTGCCATGTCCAGGCAGGAAGTAGAAAGTCAGGAAGGACTTTGGTGTGATGCACCTTTGGAAGCGTTCTGAGCATCCCAAACAACCTTTTGCTTAGAGAGCATTTTTAAGGAGCTCTGGACCTTTTCAGATTGAACCCTCAGCTAAGATGAATTTTCGTCTGTCAGCATTAGTGCTCAATTAAAGAATGTGCCAGGCATTTTATGGTTGTTCAGTCTGGAGAAGAGGATGCTAAAGAAGAACCTCATCACTCTCTACAACTCCCTGAAAGGAGGTTGGAGTGAGGCAGAGGTTGGTCTCTTCTGCCGTGCCCATAGTGAAAGGATGAGAGGAAACGGCCTTAAATTGCAGCAGGGGAGATTCAGATTGGACATTAGAAAAATTTTTTTCACTGTAAGGGTGATTGGGTATTGGACTAGGTTGCCCAGGGAGGTGGTGGAGTCACTGTCCCTGGAAGTGTTCAAGATGTGTCTGGATGTGGCGCTGGGTGATCTGGCTTAGTGATGATGTAGGTAGGCGATTGGACTGGATGATCTTGAAGGTCTCTTCCAACCTTAATGATTCTATGATCCTATGATGTATTGAACTTCTTCAACATTTCATTTGTCTTTTTTTAATCATCTGCTGTAGCACATTCTTTTCTCTCATTAGTTACCTAACTCATCGCTTTCTTTCAAACTAAGAACAAAGCAGCTGTTCTGCTTTGGGATTTTTTTAGCTGTATGTTATAAATTGTTTCTGTACCCCTCTCAAGAGACTGTATTGTAGGTCATGGATACTTTACTTGTCTTCATGTTTGTTATGTTGCTATGTATCAGTGAAAGAAATTTAGACAAGGAATGGGGAGAACTGTTTGCTTTTTTTTTTGACAAATCTGATAGCCGGGCTCTTGGCAATTGCATACTTCCATTAGCTTGTCATTCAAAAAAAGTAGATTTGATGAGAATGAATAATAATGTTTGCTGTATTTGTACCCTGTGTCCTAACAAGCAATACTTCTGGTATAATCACTTCAAAATAGTCTGACTGTCAGTATATCCAAACTCGGACAACCTGCTGGATAGTGAGGGAACTGATTAAAAAAACCCAAACACTTTAAAAAATATCTTATTCTAATTTCAGATTGGCAATGATTTTAAAAACTACTGCAAACAAAGTAAGTTGGGTCATGTGAAAATAGCACTGACATTTGCCCATAGTTTCCGTCTGATTAAGTGGAAGTGACACCAGTAGATTAGAATGAGACTAAGACAATTCACATTGCAATTGTGTTAGTTTAACTTTAACAATCTTTTAACACTCTTGTTTAAATGTGGCTGACATACCATAATTACAAATCTACAAGCCTTGATTATAGAATTTTACATCATGAACCTATGGGGAAAACGTATTGATTTTTGTGAAGCAGCTCTTTTTTAAAACCACCTCTCTAAAACTATGGAATCTTCCCAAGATTGTTCCTTTGCCTGTTGCACTGGTGTTGATACTGGTTTTTATTTGTGTAAAATATCATCATATTGTCAAGCAATTTACACTGTGATATTTTTCCCCTCAAGCAAAGAAAGTTCTACAAGTTGCACAAAATTGTTGGCCTATTTTTAAATAAAAATGTAATTTTTTTTTTACATTAATTATTTTACTGGTGAGTTCAGGATACATTCTGTGCAAGTGAAGTATGAAGTATTGCAGAGAATGCAGATACCCCTTTTGCTGTATGTTGATTGTATTGCTAATTCAAGCACAAAACTTGTTCATTTTCTTGGTTACTCAAGAAATTTGCTATTTCTGGTGTAAATCACAAATGTTCTCAATCTTCTCTCGACCATATGAATTATGGTTGTTTTCTTGCTTGTTTCCCATTAGCCATAGGCACTAGCTCTTATTCTTAACATCAATATATCGACAAGATACTCATGTCTCCTTTCTTTATTCTTGTTATAATTAGAAGATTGTATACAACATCTGCTTGTTAGCTCAATTAGTGAGAATGGCTGGGATATCTTATATGGGTATTGAGGAATGAAGGACCTGCAGAGCTGATCAGCTATGCTGAGTCAGCATGATAAAGTGTTTTAATGTGTGTACACTGCACATTCAAGAGCTCAGGGATTCAGGCGGGTGAATACACTGCATGCACTGTTGTATACAAGCTGACTCTATCCGAATTAAATAATCCTTCTCAGACTGCAGCAGCATTGTGCATCTGTTCTGTAGGGTTGTCACCAGCTCAGTTTTTGGAGTCTTAAACTTGGGTTCAGTGCTAGCCAAATGTGGTTGTTGTAGTCCAGAGCTACTTAGATACATCTTATGTACCTTCAGTAGTGCTTCTGGCATCAGGATCAGATACAGAAAGTCCTGAGTTGGCCTTGCATTTGGAAGCTGCTTCGGTCTCTTAGACTTATTAACTTGGTCTCTTGACTCACATAAGACTGCTTCATGTGAACTGTCTGAGAAGAGAGCGTACCTGCATTTACATCGTGCTGTCTGAGTTAACATCTGTGGCATACATAGTCATCAACCCAGGTAATTAGTTGAAGAGTAATTGCAAGTTGGCTCTAGTCTCCAGAAACAAAACTACTTGTTTAAAGAGGTTCCTGTTTCCCTGTGTTTCTCAATGCGTGCTTTCTTTTAAGCTTTAGAAATACCAAACAGTACCCATATATATCTTGAAAAAGCTGTGGGAAAAGCACTGTGGTTGCTCTGAAAATTGCATAGTATGTTGTTTTGGTGGGGGTTTTTGATGGTTTTGATTTCATTTGTTTTACCTTTTGAGCAGACCTAAACACTGATTACATTTTAGAAGTATCTCACAAATTTAAGTCAGTTATGGTCAGATAGTGAGAAGATTCTCCTTTGCATTCCTTCCTCCATCCCATTACCTCTTAAAAAAAAGATCAAAGATTTTAGTGAAATGCATAATTCTGGCCTTCTGGGTTTTTTTGTGTTTACAATTATCTTCTGCTCCCTGAGGCAAAACTGTCTTGTGCATGTCCATGCTGACCATAATAATCTATTGATGTCATCATTTTAATTGGCAAAACTATGCTGCACACCAGGTTTATCACCAAAGGTGTCGGTAGAATGTGATATTAAGGAGGAAGGATTTTTAATTTATTCTTTTTATTTGGGCAAGAACATATGCAAAACTGTGGCTTTACAACTTTAAATTCTTTAAGCAGTCTTTCAGAAGTTTGGAAATACGGTAGTTACAGTTGCTTAGTGACCCTAGTTTGGTGCCATTATGCATACGTGTAGTACTGTTGTCTTGTTTTTGGTTATACATACCTTTATTCATGGCATTCTTACTCATGGCATGGAGCCACAAATTCACCTGTGTGGATAGAACAGCTACAAATAATCATTTGGTGCTGAGTTAGAATGTGGATCTATGGAAAAACTAAGAATAAATAAATAATTTTATGGAAGTGCTGTGTATATAGAAGATGAGTTACAACTGTACTAAGAATTATAATCCATCCTGGCTTGGTTTTGACATATTGTTAAATTATATGTATCATACAGGTGGAAATCTCATTCTGGATCAGGAGGTCCGTCATACTTTCTTTAAACTGTAAGACTCTTCCCTGGTGCATTGTGAATTGCCTACACACATAATATGACTGTAGTTCTACTTAATTTTGCTCATTACTGTATCGTTTCCAATTGGTTATCCCCAGCTGAGGTGTGGGAAGGGGCAGGGAGAGGAGGACGTAGATTCTATGCGTTTTCTCCAAAACAAAGGTCTTGACTGAAGATGGGTTATAGAAGGGAAAGTGAAATGGAGATGTGTGGTAACCCTGACTGTTCCCACACTAGAGGTGTCCCGTTTCTTGTTCTATCTTCTGTAGAAGTGAAGTTCTCAGGGTCCTTAGCTTTTACAACTTTCAACTTCTGTCCCATTCCATTCCATGCCATCTCTCCCAGAATTTTTGCCACTCCAGAGCCTGTTCAGGATGGGCTGGTAAGTTTTTCACTTCTAACTCTTGTTTCCAACCCATCAGAAATGCTCTTTCAGCTCTCTTGATGGAATAGCCCTTCTCTTCTTTGCACCCAAGCATCCAAGTTGCATCTTGCAATACCTCAGCAAAATCTCAATCCCCAGCCAGCATCTTTTGCTTTTTGAGCAGTCCATAACTCGAGTGTTCATCCTGGTTACATCTGTTGGTTTCTTCCATTCGTCTGACCCCCTCCGTGCTTCCACTGGCTGCTGGCATTCAGGGATGCCCTAGTCAGGCAGACTTTCTCAGCAGGGCAAAAAGGGGAACTTCAGTTGTTGTTATGGCAAGGATTTTAAAAAATCCGTAGCAATGTATTACAAGAGCAGGGAAATAGCTGTGTTGAGAGGCAAGGGCAGAATGTGAAGCCTTGTAGATTCAGAGAAATCTCTAGTAACAGGGATGCTATAAAAATGTTAAAACCAGGTAATGTTTAACTTGAGATAATTTTCTGACTTAAAAAACCCAAGCCTGCAACTGTTGTTCAAAGTCTTCACAGTAGTAATCCCCAACAAAAGCCAAGTGTGCAAAGTTAACCTGAAATTTCATGGTAATTTAGTTCCATAAGTTGTAGATGCAGGAGGGGCTAAAAATTATGCATATACTTGTGTATGGTTACATCTTGACTCTTAAAAGTTTATATTTTATGATGATTTTGTCACTAGCAAGAAAATGAATGCATAAACTTGAGATCCTGTCCAAATCAGAAAATTCCTCATGGCTAAGAAAACATTGCAGTTTGTGCTATGTCAAGTATTCTATTTCTTTCCTCCTTTCATCTTCCTTCCTTGACTTTTCCTTTTAGGACCGAGTCTGTAAGGCATGTGTGCTTGTGTAGCCTTAGTGAATCTAAGAATGCGCATAAGTAATTTGCAGATTTGAGACTTGTTATTTTAAGGTTTGCAGGTAGTGATTAGCACAGTGCTGATGTTACTGCAGTTGAATTACTTGTGTTATAATTGTGCATAGTGTTGATACATGGAATTTATGACACTATAACAAAAAAAGGCTGTACCATGTACAGTTTTACTATTGTGGATTTTTAGGTTTAAACTAAGTCAGCATAGGTATTTCATTATCTAGTCAATACATGCTGTCAGTTCAGGGTTTTCTGTGTGCTTAGGCTGAACCCATGGCATATTAACATATACCATGGTTAATAGTAACATTAGTTTGAAGAGATGCATGTCCTTTCAATAGTGAAGCTATTCAATAGCAAAATTGAGGAATTCCCTCATCTTCTTTAGAGTTCCACTGAAGGCTCCAGCCAGGGAAGTGTTTCTTGTGTTGATTTTTCTAATGCTGGAGAGCAGACTTTATTTGGCTGCTTAAGCACGTAGGTGTCATTCTAGCTCGTGTAGAATCTAATTTGTTGGCAATTGTTGGAGGTTGGGTCAAACATATAAAGAGTGGTAGTGTGTGCTTGCTCTGTCCTTGTACCATTTTACCATTTTTATTCTAAGCATCTGCTAGTAGTTCCTGCCTGTAACTGTGGCTCAGGAAGGTGGAATTTTTTTCTATCTAGTACAGAGGGTCTTAATTTCGTTATGCGTTTGGAAAACTCATGTTGTATGTACTTTTTGCATCTGCCAACCTTCCGATAAACTGTGTCCTTTCTATGATCAGAGAGGCAGATCTGCTTCTACTGCTAGTGATGCAACTACAGGGAATGAAGCTGGTGTTGATGTTTAAGGACCAGGGTAGGAATATGTACCTTTGGGGAGTGAGAAAGGAAGGGGATTTCTGGCTCTTTCAGCAGCCAGAAGTTAGAATAGCCTAAACTACTTGCAGCTCTGCACCCTAAACAGACTAGGAGTGAAATCCCTTGAGAAATCAGTGTCATCCTAAATTTGGAGGTCTCACTTCCAGCTCCCCCTCTCCAGTTCTCTGGTTTCTGATGCTAGTCAAACCTTTTGCTGAGTTCACTCAGTTTGCTTAACCCAGGAGAAAAACTGTCAGCTTTTTTTTTTTTTCTTACTGTGTTAATTTCCTGCTGTTTGGTGAACTGAATTGGCTCATGGAGACATTGTTTGAGCATTAGTGCTGGCACAGATGTATGCTGGGGCGAAGGGGAAAAGACCTCTGTTCAGCAGTGGTCAGCTTTTTGACTGTCTTGAACCATTCTGTGTTACTTTGCTCTCCTGCTTGGGGAGCTGAAGTGGGAGAGAGAAAGTGAGTAGAAGATAAATGAGGAAGGAAACCATAATGGTATGGAAAAGGTGGTTAAGGAACACTTTTTTTTTTTTTCCCCTACCTTAAGATTCACTCAAGCCCTTTGAGCTCTTTGGGGTTTAGTCTGCAGCTTTAAAGTAATAAAACTGTGGTTTTTACACAGAACACGCAAATTGTGAAATTGATTGTTAAGTGATGCGAAAGTCAAACGTGTAAAGGATTTTAAAAGGGCAGCAGCCACAGCCAGGAGCTGACCTGTTGTCTATTAAACATTGATGGTTTAGTTTTGTTCTTCAGTGTTAAAAAGTCCTTAACTTGATTTCTAGAGGCAGGTATTTCACAGGAAATGTCACTTGAGACTTGACTTGTTTCTTTGTACTCTTTTCCTAGTAGTTAATTACTGGCTGGCACTGGAGACAAGATCCAGAATAATTGGATCTTATGTTTCTACTTTTTCATTTTGAAAGACCAGGATTTTGTTTGGGTTATTTTTTCCCTGTTTCTAGGAGTGTAGACTTCTGCTTCAAGGTCCACAGAAAATAACTAAGGAAAACAAACTTGTTGTTAGTAGATTTAAGCCAGATGTATGGGAGTCTTCACTTCTATTGAAAGTGGAGTTCTGAAGGCTGAAAAGAGCTATTATAAATGGAGACTTGAAATATGAGAATAAGCCAATATTAACTGTATGCAGCTGTTTGCCAGTTTTTACTTATTTAACCTTGGGTGTCCAAGGAGAGGAAGGACTTGAGGAATTATGGTCAGTAGATTTATTTTAAAAGGGGGAAAACAAAAGGAAAGTTCCAGTTGCTTGTTGGTACCTTAGCTATGTAGCAAGTGC
>VZRW01002884.1:48386-73783 GCA_013398125.1 Aegotheles bennettii
ATATATGTGTTGTATACAAGTTACGTGTATGTATGTGTAGTATACAAGTATAACTATGGTAAGAAGTGACCTACGTTGGTTTCTTGTTTTTTTCAATTTTGGATTCTTGTTAAAGTTACTGTAGCTTATATTTCTTACAACACTGTAGAATGTCTGCTCAAGTTATGCCTGTAGTGGTTTTTATGGTTGCAGGTTTTTCATCTGTAAATGACCTGTGTACTTGAAATGCAACAAATTATGGTCTGGCTTTTTCTGGTACCTACTGAGCTAGTCTTACTCTGTTCACACCATATATAAGGATTCTGGTTTAGCATCCATTTTAGTCTTACTGAAAAAAACAAACAAACATAACAAAAAAGGCAGACAAAAGCCCCACCAAAAACCAAACAAACCCCCAGGCAAAAAAAACCCCAACAACCCGGAATCTTGTCTCTAGATAGACAAAGGGTGAAGAAAAAAGAAAGGAACAAAGTATCATGTGGGTATTTTTGTGCAGAATTCTGCTAAATTTTTTAAGAGGTGATTAAGGGGTAGTACTGCTCCATTATGAATTTTCACTTTCTTTTTGAAAGCAAGCTATTGATTTAATTTAGCATTTCCCCAAGCTGCATATTCAGTAGAAGTGGCTTCATGACATTTAAGTACAGGAAATGTTTTCAAATCAAAACTTCTTAATAGAATTAAACATCAGCATCCCAATCTTATGAATGATAAATGGAATGTTAAATTGGACAATTGTGATTATGGAACAAAGTGCAGTGGAGAATTTGTCACAGAAAATGGTATTGTATTTCAGGTTTCATGTGTTTCCTTTTTTGAAAGCAGAGTGTTTCAAGTTCTGCTACTGAAATGTACAATTGTTACAGAAATAGAAATAGGTAGATAAATATGGATGCAGTTCTTAAGTATACAGCTGTGAGAAACATGAGCAAAAAATCAAGTTAAATTTAGTTTTAAACTAGGCCATGACATGCAGTCCTCTTCTGTTTGATAAAAGTAAGCAAACTTGGAACAGCAGTCAGTTTGAAAAGTTTGTATGCATAGAGGCAGATGTGAATGTGAAAATGTAATGTGAAAACATAAGCAATGACAAACATTTTGCCTTTTGTTTTAGCTAAAAATTAAAATACTGGGTTTAGTGATGCAAGTTGCCTTCTAGTTTCAATGGCATACACACTTCATAAGTGAATCAACATAAAAACTGCATTTAATCGTATCTTGCTCCCCCTGCCTCTCATGGGAATTTGCTGTTCTCATTCAAAAAAAAATTGTCTATCTCACAGGTTGATTAAAATTAACTTTTTTGGAGCCTAAAAATAGCAAAGCAAATAATACTGTCTGGAATTAAATCAAGTAAGCTTGATCAAACAATTAACTCATCCTCTATTAAATCAATATTTGCTGATGCTAATACTGGAGCTAGTTCCAGTACTTGGAATTACAGCCACTGATTTAGTGTCTTTATTATTAGTAATTAGGCTGCTGTCTTTCCCCGCAGCTACTTCTCAAAGCTAGTACTTGGCTGACTTGTAGAAACTGGCTTAGATGACACCTACAGCACATGCTCTACCTGCTGTTAAAGCTTCTTTGTAAGGCTGAAGGCCCTCTTGGATGGTGTGACTCCAAGAAGGATTGAAATAAGTTCAGGTGTGTGTTGCCACAGCCCAACTGTGGGAGCCACAGCTTAAGGCTATTCTAGCAAAACAATTTTTGATGATGTAAACTCTTAACAAGAGCAGGGAGAGTTCCTGCTGTTGCAATATCAGTATATTCTCTTCGGAATTTTTCCCAAGATATTACTGCAGTGGTGCTTTTGTGGCAGCTTCAGTTCACAAAAGGTTCTTATCAACCCAGTACTGTTCTGTCCATCCTCAGCAGCACTTCTAGTAGAGCACTTAACTGTGACAAATTAGGAATTAATTTGCTCTGATGTGCTAACGTGACCACAAAGCTCTCTATTAGACCTTTATTTTTTCTCTTTTATTTGTATAATCTTTGTTTGTTGGATCTGATTACATTCTTTTGGCTTTTAAGTTCTCCTTAAACTACCTTACATAGGCTGATCTGGTGCTTACTCTTATTTGAAGAAGGATTTTCTTTGGCATGCAGTAGCAACTCAGTGTTTGTTTTGGTCCTGAATTAGCTGATCAAAAATTAGTTTGTTATTATCCAGATCCTGAAGGATGTTTTGGTTCAGAACTAGCATTATGTAATCCAACATATATCTAATGATTATACATAACAAAGTGGGAGATACAACAGCAAAATTGCAATAACAACAAATAATAAAGTTTGATAATGGGATTGCAATGCAAAAGTTACTGTAGGGCATCAGACTAGACTACTTTAATATTCCTTTCTGATCTTCAATTTTTTTATGTTACTCTTGTATCTATGTTAGCAAAAAGCATCCTGCTTCCAAGTATTAGTTCATTATTATTCAGTGTAGGAGAAAGGGACCTGGGGGTCCTGGTGGACAGGAGGATGACCATGAGCCAGCAATGTGCCCTTGTGGCCAAGAAGGCAAATGGCATCCTGGGGTGCATTAGAAAGGGGGTGGTTAGTAGGTCAAGAGAGGTACTCCTCCCCCTCTATTCTGCCTTGGTGAGGCCACATCTGGAGTATTGTGTCCAGTTCTGGGCCCCACAATTCAAAAAAGACATGGAACTGCTTGAGAGAGTCCAGCGCAGAGCCACTAAGATGATTAAGGGAGTGGAACATCTCCCTTATGAGGAAAGGCTGAGGGAGCTGGGTCTCTTTAGCTTGGAGAAAAGGAGGCTGAGGGGTGACCTCATCCATGGTTACAAATATGTAAAGGGTGAGTGTCAGGATGATGGAGCCAAGCTTTTGTCAGTAATGACTAATGATAGGACAAGGGGCAATGGTTTTAAACTGGAGCATAGGAGGTTCCATGTGAATATCAGGAAAAACTTTTTCACTGTGAGAGTGACAGAGCACTGGAACAGGCTGCCCAGAGAGGTTGTGGAGTCTCCTTCACTGGAGATATTCAAAACCCGCCTGGATGCGTTCCTGTGTGATGTACTCTAGATGACCCTGCTCTGGCAGGGGGGGTGGACTAGATGATCTTTCGAGGTCCCTTCCATCCCCTTAGATTCTGTGATTCTGTGATTCTGTGATTATTAGGATTAAAAAATTGATTCCTTACTCTTTTGAAAGACAGGCGGTAAAGAAAATTGCTATAATGTAAATTATGGAATTGTTACTTTTGTCTTTAATGGCCAAGCCAGTATCAACATAAATGGAGAAAATACACAAAAGAAACACAAGGCTATGAGGCTACTGTGTGATCTGGGAATTTTGCATTTCATTTTGTACAAAAACTAGTATGGGAAATAATGCATGTATAGTATGAAATGTAGTGATCAGGAAAAAAGCATTCTGGGATCACAGTTTGTGGACCTGAAAGTGCTTTCTGTTAATTTACATGTGATAACTTTTTTTGAAGTTACTACTAAGAAGGATGTCTGTTATTGTTCATCTAATAATGCAGGTGCAGTGGTGTTTTTTAGTAGTGAATAGGAGAGAGGAAAGACCACATGGCTATAACAGTCAATATAGGTCACTTGAAAAACTACCAGAACCTGGATCATGTTGAGAAAGTCTGGAAAATGATGATCCAAAAGCTGATGATAACAGTGTTGTCTCTGCAGACATCTTAATATTGTTTGTTTTCGCTACCTCACTTTATTGCATCATTATAATGTGAGGACTTTTTTGAGATAGAAAGCTTTCTTCTCAGTACTACTGTCTTTATTAGCAGTCATACAGATCTGCAAGGCAGCTTATCTGTTTCCTTTATGTATTTGAAATGAAGCACCAATATATAGCTTTTTTAGGATGTTCTATATGGACAAGTCCACATAGAATCTTTACATTTAAATATTCTCGTAAGAATGATTACACATTATAGCTAAATTCAGCATTTCCTAGATGCATTTTTTGCAGTGGTTAAGAACCTTTTTTTATGATACAGTGTATTACCTTACAGGGCTGCAGCTTTCAGGGGAATTTTTTGTTATTGATGGTGTAACTTTTTACTGTACTAGAACCAGATTAACACATTCACTTGGTTTAATTGCAGATTGGCAAAAGAAAAAGTTATGTATGAAGAAGAAGCGAAACGGCAAGAAGAAAAGATTGAAAAAATGAAAGCTGAAGCATGTGATGATTATGGAATTAAGAAGCAGGTAAACGATATTAAAACTTGTTTTATAAAATCCTTCTTTGCTTTCATTTAATTATAGTCATCCTTAAGGACAAAGAATCTCCTGTACCTTTTTCCAGATTCCTGTTATATAAATACTAGACTAAAATCCTGTCAATTATAAAAGTCATAATAAGCATTTTTTAGAAACTTCTTTTACTCTAGAACTGTTATATTGTAAGGAGACTGCATATGTATTACTTAAGACTTGGTGTCAGGATGGCTGTGACTCGGTAACAGTGTGTGTGAGGCCATCACAAACTCTCAGAAATATGAAGAACCTGAAATAAGTGGTCTAGATGCTTTGGTGCTTTTAGGTAAAGTAAGTGCTTGCTGTTAAGTGCAAATGTTAGAGTGAAGTGAGAATGCTTGATAGTTAATATGAAGATGAAAAATTTAAACTCTTGGGTGTGCTAGTGTCCCTTTGGTAAAACCACAGCCCTCAAAGAGAGCAAGCAGTGGGGTATGCAGCTGCTCCTAGCAGCTGCTAGAGTTGGTAGTGAAGTCACTGATTAGCAAGGTGAATGGTGTAGTTTCATCTGCTCAAGAGCATGGTTTAGTGTCACTGTTACAGTATGATTAAAGGACAGTGGCTGCAGACAGTTGGTGTGTACCCTTTTGGAAGGAGGAGAGTCAAGTTTCCTTCTCGCTGAGAGAAGGCTTGGGTTTGGGAGATTTGCCTCTATTCTTCAGAGAAGTGTGGCACATCTGTGTTTAACTGTGGCCTTTATATTCTTGCAACTAAATATGTTATTTTTTAACTATGTTTGGTGTTTTTCAGAGCATTTCCCAGATTTTTTCTCTTAAATCTTCACAGAAACTGAAACTGTAAATTAAAATTATTTTCCATTGTTTCAATAGTCTAGTGGCTTTGTGTTATAAAACCTAGCCTACTGTTCTCCCATCTTCATTTTTAAACAATGGAGGAACAGGTTAAACAAAACTCAAATACGAAAAATTAACAAAAACACAACTGGAGAAAGCCCCTTTAGAAAAAGCTAAACCAACTTTTTTCATAAGTTCAGTTTTCAGTCCATGTGTGTATGTCCTGCCTTGCTTTCCTTATGCCACGGGAAAGAAATATAAACAAAGAATTTTATTTATAGAGATGAGCCGCCTTCTGCCTCACGACGGACTGAGACTCTAAGATGGTACAACATGGTAGTCTTTCTGAAGATCCGCTGGTGCTAACAAGAACTAATGAACGCAATTCCCATTTTTAGTATCCCCCGTTCATCAGATTATTTGACTGTACTGTGGTATTTCAGCAGTGATCTGCAAGATATCATCAAAGTCAAAAACAGTGGAGGCTGGGAACTTATACTGTGACAATGAAATGTGGAACACTACTTGAAGGTATTCTCAGAGACCAGTGACAAAAGCCTTCACAGAGAACAGTCTTGGTTCATTCAGAAATTGCCTGATCCACTTCGAAAGCAATCAGTTCCTCCAATGACATCTTCACTTTTTGTTCTTTTATTCCACTTTGCATTCTGGAAGTTGTTAATATTTTAGGTTATGAAGAATTCGGAGGCTTAGAAAGAATGTGCATGCTTTTCATAGGATCAAGTATGTTACTCTAAAGAAAATTATATAATAGCAGGAGAGTTTGCTCAGGAACATGTTTTAGGTAGCGTTAATACTTTGAGATGTTCCTCGGGAAAAATACCTAGTTACACATTCTAAAAATTGCTTTTAGTTAATAATTCCTAATCTGAATCACTGTATTTATTTTAAAATATGGTTGTAGTCTTTATTTCAGTATGAAAATTAACATTCAGGGGATGGGAATCAATTCAATCATTTGAGACTAGAGAATAATTTTAACTATTATTTTAGCTGAGATATCAGCTAAACCAGATATGTATATGCAAATTAATCCAGAGCTGAGGGAGGGATGCTTAAAAGCATTACTTACCTCTTAATGTACAGCTATTCTCATTTAGCTTTCTAGTTACAACTCTGCAGTAGAACACATGGTTTAACAGTACAGAAGAGACTATGGAAAATTTTACTTTACAGCATATGTAGGCTTTAGGGTGTGTCTGGTCTGCAAGGAGGGATCAGTCCCTTTGTAGAACAATAGTTAGACTCAGTATTTTTCTCCTGACTCCTTTCACAGAGCAGCAGCTTGTGGTTCTTGTGAACTCAAGTGGTCTCTAGCTGAGGCAGTGACCACTCAGGGTAGCTGGCAGTTGTTAGGTACTAGCCTTCACTTGTACTGTCCAGAAAGACTTATTTAATGAGGAGCAGATTCAGTATCTGAGAAGCAAAAAGGACAGTTTTCTTGCAGTGCTGCTATCCACTGACCAAGGTTATCATTTGAAGACCCCATTGTAGGGTGCGAGAAGACATTTTTACAGTAACCCAGCATAGTTCTCTTCCTCCCATGTGAATATGTGGAGTCCCAAATGTGTTTTATCTCATTGTCACAGTAACCCAGGGTAGTTCACTTCCCCCCTCGTGTGCCGCCACCTTTGCACAGCATCAGGGTGACTGCAGATACCAGAATTTGGACAACAGCACCTGCAGTACATCAGCAAGTTCTATAATGAGCAAAACAAGCCATTGCATATGCATGATATGTTAATCAGTGCAAGTTCTATTATCCACCCTTGCAGTGCTTTCCTTTGAGCTTCACCCCCAAGCAGGGCTCCACTGTGCTGGGTCCCCATTTTGAGTAGCATCAGTGTCCCAGGGCTCCGCTAGCACTATGCTTTCAATAAAGCCAGAGCTTCCACTCACCAAGTGTCACACCTCATCCCTGAGGGGTCTGCACCTGCTTTGCACCAGTAACAGGGAATACTACCATTGTCCTGGGTGCAGGTTGTACTTGCACCACTTGCTGTGTCTCAACTCACGTACTTCAGCTGAATCTGAGCTGGGTGAGGACTGCTTGTGGTAGGTTGTGTATCACAGGGAAAGAATCTCTAGCATTATGAGGCAAGGAAGCCCTTCCTTTCCCATCACTTACAGCTTATTTAAAAAATAAATAATAAAAATCACCTCCTATCATCTGTTTTTTGTCTACAAAAGGCAAATGAGAAATTTAGAATTTAGGAGAAAGCTTATAAAAATTCATTTGAGCCAAACTGACAGAAAAAACATAATAAAAGAAGAGCAGTATTTTAAAAAAAAGGCTATGAAAGAAAAATTTTAATCTCAAAGTCACACTGTCTTCAATCATGAGGCATGTAGGAAACAGGATTATTAAGAACTTTAATAAAATACTAAATTGAAAACAATCTTACTAAAAATAAAACTGTTTTATACAAAATTTATCAGGTTTGTAGAAGTTAAGAAAAAATACTACGAGACTTTTTACACCAGGTGTAAATTCTGCATATAGTTTGGTAGTAGCAAGTAATGCAATTTCTGTGTGGATTTTTTGTAATGAAGCCTTAGTTTCTACACAGATGTAATGATTCTCAGTATATGAAGACTTTACACAGAGCTTCATGATACTTTCTGTCATGGAAACTTTTCACACAATAATCACTCCGGAGTGCACACTGATGATAGGAACCAGTAGTTTTCTGTATTTCTGTGATGGATGATGTGTCTTATACATAAACAACCTTTCCCAGCTAATGCTTTTATCTTGAGGCTTGTGAATATGGGAAAAGCCTGAGGCATCTACTTCTTGTTTCCTCTCGGTGGGATTGTAGATACACTCTGGAGTTTTTGTTAACTGTGTTGATTTTTACTGATAAAGATAAATTTTCATTTTTAAAGAAGTTATCTTACGGTTCCAAATTAATTCTTGAGTAATGTAATTTCCAGATGACTTAAAAATCCAATGGACTCAACATAGAATTTAATATCCGCATGCCAGAGAGTATGTAAGAATGCATAAAGTACATTTTGCTAATACACTTTTTTTTTACAAGTATTAGCAAAACCAGCAATGTATCCCTTGCTTTGTTGAGTGAAAAGTACAGTACCTTCTGAAACAGCTAAAGAGAAATACATTTGAAAACAATGTATATTGTTTTGGAAAATTATTGTGGAAGATGAGTGCTGGTAATCTTGTTATTGGAGGAGTTCTCACTGAAGGGAACATTGTAATCCTGTGTAACTTTTTCATTTTTAAATGTCTGTTTAACCTCTGAGAAATACTCTGGTTAGCTCAGTTTGCTTTTTACATTTTTAGCTCTTTCTACCCCCCACCTGATGGGTTCAAACAAAGTTTCACTCTTCTCAACGATCAAGTACAGTAAGATTAGATGAAACATACAGTTCCACTTCAGTCTGATTTATTTTCATAGATTTGTTTCCCCCCTAAGAATAGATGATCTTTGCTTAATAATCTAACTCTAGCTCTAGTTTCTTAGGTAAAGAGGCAGTGGAAATGCTAATGCAGAGTCTAATGCTCCCCCTTTTGTATTTGGACTGTATCCTTAAGAAGCACAGTTTGTTTCCTTAAAAGCTAGCAACTTGGAATTCTTTGTAATAAGTACAGAATAATATTCTTAAGATACAACTGGTACTAAAAATGCTTTCAGACTTTGGTTTTATTGCTTAATGTGCTTTCTGAAAGAGACCAAATGACAAAAAGTCATTACTGTGATCTTCCTTTTCCCCTTCTGTTTTCCAGTGGCCATTTTCCTTTTTATCTAGGCATGTGCAAATACCTCTTGGATCCCAGACTTTATGCTGAAGGTTAAAGGCATTCATGCAGAATTTAGAAAAAGTTGGTATGACAACATTCCTATGGTAGAAAAGACATGCCACCAAGATGGAACATAATTCATTTCTTCTTCAGCTGGGCTCACTTTTCCTGTGCTCTGGAGGGAGGAAAAGAATCCAGGCTTGACTTTTCTGCCTTTTGTCTACGTAGGGAACTTCCCATGTCTGTTCTGCCTCAAATTTCAGCACAAACATTTGTCCAGGTATTTCACATCCAGAAAACAGATAGTGGATGCCTCATAAACCTTCAAGCTTATTCTAAAACATTCCACACCAGCCTGCTACCTTTCAGCAAAGCACGTGTTATATTAAGCACAGATTCAGGATCTGTATCTTACCTTAACAATGAACAAATAAAACCCCAACAATAGAAAAAAAACCTCAGCCCTCTCAACCTCTCCCCCAAGCTTAACCTGCCCCAGACAAGAAGTATGAGAGGTGCACAGAGGGGAAAATCTGGCTGTTTGTCCTAACAAGGTTGAGCTATTCTTTTTGGGAAAGCAAGTCTTCATTTTGTCAGTGTTTTCTTTACCCCACTCTCAAAGAAATCTCTTCATTCAGATGTTTTACCACCCCTCACCTGTTTACAAGGTGAGGTTTATACTTGCATCAACATGGATCTGCTGAGGTAGAATTTTGAGTTGCTGGAAGAAATGTGCTGCCTGTTGATTAAATGGAAATTTTCTGTAATGGATAATTCCATTATCTTCCTCTACTTTAATTTTAAAAGAGCAATATTTGTAATTTATGATACAACATGTTTAATTAGAAACTTTTTCAGGGAAGGACGTAGAGTTTTGCTTCTGTCCACTGAAAAGTATTGCCATTTTTTAGCTTGAAGTCATGTGTTCTCCCTCTACCCCCCCGCTGCTGACAATGAAGAAGACCTGACAGTTGTACATTAGTGGAAAATGGCTAGTGACAAACTGCTTTCTAGAACGACCAAAGGAACCTTTCTGCCTTTTATGTCCTAAAGTGATCTGCTCTGGAAGAAACAGGATTAGCCCTCACCTGAGAGGAGCTGCAGAGAAAGCTCATTTGAAATACTGAGGCATTAGATGTGAGGGTTTTCTCCTCCTCCAGTTTTCTTGTTACAAATGGTAGGCTGTTTGTGGTTGATACATAGCCATTTCAGTTCTTGAAATGCTCAAGCACTATAGAAACAAAACAATGGCCTTCAATTCTTTAATGCTAGCTTTTCTTTGTGGTCCTTCTGAAGTGTTTTCATCAATGTATTTGACAACTTCCCCTACAGTGGACTTCGGTGTGCTCTTATATCCTGTATTTGTGGATAGTTCAAGCTTCTTTTGGGCCTGCTGTGTGAAAATAAAAGTTGCTTCAAAGGAAGTAAAACTAACAAAAGTTGGTTTCCTACAGGTTTTTTTGTGTGTTTGGGTTTCTTCCCCCTCAGTATTCACCTTAATTCTGTGTCTCCTCTGAGTTCATGCCTTCCCTATGCCCAGCTTTCTCCTACATCACCTGTGCTGTCCTACTCCCTGTGTCCCTGCACCATTGCCCTGGCCCAGAAGGTGTGCCTTTATACTTCCTGGTTACCAGTGAGGTGAGAAGCAATACTATGCTGTGGATTTAAGTTGCAGATAGGTTGATTAGCCAACCAGTAGCCTTAGCATGCCTGTTTACTTCATGCTACCATCTCTTTGTTAGTATGATTATTACCTTTGGAACTGTTGGTGTTCATGATAATTAGAGATGGCCTTTTTCTTTTGAGTCTCTCTCCTTCCATCAGATCTGGCTGTAATTAGTCAATGGATTCCAAGTATTTTACGAACTTTCTGATGAAAAGTAGTTCAAATCAGTAGCACTTCTTTGAGCAAACTGAATTATTTGCATCTTTTCTTTTCCTCCCTACCATCTTTAGATTCATACTGTTATGAGTATCTGTGCAACACTCAAAGGGCAAGTGATTATCAGGCACTATTTAAAAGCATGAAAATATATATACACACTTGTGTGTGTTTATATAATTGGTACATACAACTCATTCACATTTGTGGTGTTTTTTAGCCTATTATCTCTTGTGTTTAGAACACTACTCCTGGCATTAAAACAATATTGTCAGTATAGCCTGTGCCCGTAGTTTATTACGCTGTCCTTCTAAAATCAAGGAAAGAGAGAGAGCACCTTATGGAGGTTTTTTTGTCTTGTTTTCAAACTATTTGTGAATCTGCATACCTCTAAATCTCTTGTTAACTGTGGATCAGCAGGGGAAAAAAAATAAAACAAAAAAAAAAACAAAACAAAAAACCCAACAAACTCTGCTTCCATCTTTTTGAAGCTGATAAAACTGTTGCCCCCATTATACAATGTCAGGCTGAGCAAAATTGCTTCCTGTTGCAGAACACATGGTATTGACACTCATACACAGTAATAATTATTTGTATTCTTAAAGTATCAAAAAACTTGTTTCAGTGGAAGTGTTTGGGTGATGTAAAAAGTACAGCAGCTACTCTACCAAATGAGCAGCTCTGATCTGTCTAAAGTTGAAATAGTAGCTTTGAATTTTCATTGTGGGACCTGCTAAAAATCAAAGTTCCTTATGTTTAAAGGCTAATGTTAAATGGTTATACCTCCTCAGGTGTTTCTCATAGAGTTGTGTTTAGTCTTTGTGCTTATTTTGAATGTATAAAGTAATTATCTGATTTTAGTTATAGTGCCCTTCCACTTAAGCAACTGATAGGTGGATCTGTATGTTTGCATCTGTTCTGCTTTATCTGTCACTGCAACCTGGAATTTATGGAAAACAGATTGAAGGCTACTGATAGTGCATTATGCACACCAGTTCTTTGACATCTGATCCAATTTACAAAAAATCCACATCACATTTAGTAAAGAGGCTATATACAACCCAACAATTAAGAGAGCTCCATCACATCTGAGGAAGCGGCTTTCTTTTGAAAGATGCCAGACATCTGCTCCCTTAGTAGAAATACCTTCAATCCTGAAAGACAACTGACTAAGAAGTGGTGGGTTGAAGAGGATTGTTTAACTATTTTTTTCAGTACACTTAAAGGAAAGGGGTTGTCATCCTCACTGTAGCCACAACAGCTCTTCTGGTCCTATGTGCACTTATTGACAACACATTCAGTTTGCTTCCCCCTGAACATATTTCTGTGCTTTATTGCTTTTGTCTTAACACTGTATTTAGATGCATTTCAGTTACTCTATTTTTTTAATACTTCTATTTGGCATTGTAATTCATAGAAACTTCATTCTTTCCAAAATTAGACCAGTTTCATGTAATAACTTCCTCTGTGAGCTGCCTATAATTTAAACACCTTAGAGTACAGTCAAAGTTTGACAGAATTTTGATAGAATTTGGAGAGCAAACACTTTAAAAATTCCAGTCTTAAAGCGTAACTAATTATTTGAGCTTTTGACTCTGCCTTATTATATACATTTGTAACAGTAAGTGGTCTCTCTGGGATTATCAATATTACTTGAAAGAATGTGTTTTATGCAGAAGTTATCAAAGTTTGCACAGGTAGTTAGGTAATCAACTAATATTGGTTCCACAGAATTCCTATTCCAACTGTTTATACCTACTGAATATAGTTCTGGGACTTAGCATCCTTCTGTTTTTTATATATTATTGCGTAACTGCAGGCAAATGTAAATAAAACCCAGGTACACCTTTGTATCGCAGTCGAATTCTGTTTTGAACAGTGACTGGGGTAGTTTTGTGCTTTCTTACAGCAGCCAGGACTACAGCTTACAGATTATAGATTTATATTCCTTCCTAGATTGCTGATTAAGTGACATATATCCAATAAGTTACTAGTTTTCACATCATCTACCAGCTTTACAGTACACAACTATTTAGCAATGCTGGCCCAAGGAAGCAATTACTGGATATTCTCACTCCTGTAGGTACTATTTACAGAACAAATTTTTACTCCATAAAGCATGAGGCATCATCTTACGCAGTTTATGGCACATCTCATTCTATGGAAGTTACAAACCTTTATATATTCGTTCACTGCTGAAAGTGTAATATGCCGAATTCCTAGTCTTTAATACAGCCCAACAATGAATGCCTAAAGTGATAATACTGACGAGAACTGGAAGCTGGTGATGCTTAACTTTTTTTCTTAAATATTTGTCACCTATCTTTGCTCCATTAAAGCAGAGGGGTTTTGCCTTAGGTTCTCTGAAATAATATTAGAAACAAAGTTTTTAAATCCTCTCAAAAATTACTTGAAATACAAACTTAAATATTTAACACTTAAAAACATGGTGATAATGTCTTACTATATAGACCTTCTTGTACGCATACGTACATTCTTAGGTATAGCTTATCTTCCCTTTTACAATGACTCTTTGGTACAGCAGCATTAAAACTGAAAGGAGAATACAATATAGGAATGACAGACTGAAGTAAGCCATTTAAAGGGAACACCTTCTGTTGCAGGTTATCCTGAATACAGAAGAAGTTTCATATTTAAGTATCTAACAGATTTTAATTTCTAAAGATTTAACTCTGCACACCTTTTCTTCTTAGTGGTTGGATTTCAGATCGAGAAATGTTCCATGAAATAAATGCTGCCTTGTTTAAATCTGAAGTTGTTTTCTGTAGGAGGAGGCAGGATGTTCAGATTCAGTGGGATGCCAGTTTAGTAATTTTGTTCAAAGTGCATGGTGAGAATAATCTTTCTCCTAAAATGAAGCACAAGGATAAGTAATAACTTTTTATGCATGATAAGCATCAAAAATATGAGCCTGCTGGTCTTTGCTTTTCATTTTTCTTTACCTTTGTCTTTCAGTCAGAGCCTCCTGCAGTGTGCACACAATGTGATCAATAACCCAATAACTTTTTTCATGCAGTAATTATCTCTATGTGGTATTATCTGAACACTGTTTTTCTTTATTACCCAAAAGATGCAGGAGATATTTATATAACCAGCTGATCCCATTTTGGATGAAGCTGCTTCATGACAGCAGGAGAAAGTTTGTTTTAAATAACCTTTTTAACAAGTGCTGTATGGAAAGCTTACCAGGAAGTGCTTTTTTTCTAAGGGAAAAAAATATTCTAAATACTCTTTTGCACTTAATACTTTATTTAATTAAGCATAAAGTAAATGGAAGTCTTCTGTAAATTAAGAGAATTTTAAGCAATTATACTTCTAATAAAAAAGCCTATAGGCACAACTGTTCTGAAGTTCCTAAAGACTTACCTTAAAAAAATAACGTTTCTATGTGGAATACATTCTCATTTCATTGGCTTCTAATTTTCACAGATTGAGATCTTACAAGAGTCACGAATGATGATTCCAGACTGTCAGCGCAGATTAGAAATCGCACATGGAGATCTTACTCAACTACTAGTAAGTACAGCATCATAACTGACTGATCAAGAAGTGCTGCCATTCCTTGATGACCTCGGATAAACAGCTTGTCTGCAGTGCAATTGCAGCATATGAGAACTGTATTGAATAATTACTTCTTATAGGTCCCAAAACTAGCATCCTATAACATACCAATATTTCATTTTAGTAACCATCTTTGCAGACTGGCTCTGCAGTCTATGAAAACTGTGTGTGTTAGAAGCTGTCTTTAATAGGATGTACACTCAACAGACACATACTGAACTGCTAGAGTGGACTCTGAGTTCCTGTACTAGTTACACGATCAGAAAAAATAGTTCATCTGCTTTAGGTAGTTTTCTAGAGCGTAGATGTATATAATAGGCTTGTAGTGAACTGAAATAACCAAAATACTTTCCTTACTACTTTTATTATGCTATGGACAAGAAACAAGACAGGTGAGTTCTTGCCAAGTACTGCTCTGTGTTTTAGGAGTGAGTGAGCACTAGTGCCACCATTTTTAAGATACGAATATGTGCAGAAATAAATAGTATCTTGTACAAATAGATTTACTGGAACTCAGTACTAAGTTTGGAAATAATTGTGCTTATTTTAAAAGCTGCCTTCTTATCAAGAATTCAGATATACATATAATGCTACTGTGAGGCTAAAACTATATACCCTAAATTAAGCCCAGATATATCTGATGGCTAAAATGCAAATCTCTGCTCAAGGGGAAACTCAGAGTGTCTCATCCTCAGGCAGTATGCCTTTCCTGTTTTTGAAAATAAATGCTCAGTACCTGGCAGGATTTAGGGTGCTTTTGTCATTCAACTAGTTACTTAACAGTTAGTTAGCTGGTTTAGATTTCACTGGCATACAGAAGTGGTGCTATTGAGACCTATAGTGTCCTGTACAAATTGAAAACGAGGAATGTGGGAGTTATTGTTGTTAAGAATCTGGAAGTCTTCAAGGGTTGCATTCTGTGCTTAGCTCACCTTCAATGTTTCTATTAAAGTCAACTGTATAGTAGTATGTTCTTTTCAATTGTCAAACTGCTTGAGCTTTTTCCTAATGGTACACTTGGTCTGAGGTCTGTTGTTATTGGTTCCAGTTATGCTGTTCTTGATTTTAAGTATTTAACAGAAAAAAATAAAGGTCATATTCTACTCACACGTGACAGCCATTATCCTGGACCTTAAGTAGGACAGAAGAAATTACCTGTGCTTTGAGTCATGTAGAACTAGTGTTTTCAATAATGGTATCCCTTGTTTCACAGAATCTTAGAATGGGTTGTAAGAGACCTTTACAGTTCATCTAGTCCAAGCCCCTGCAGTGAAATGGGACATCTTCAATTAGATCAGGTTGCTTAGAGCCCCATCCAACCTGACTTTGAATGTTTCCAGGGATGGGGCACCTACTGCCTCTCTGGGCAACCTGTTCCAGTGTTTCAACACCCTTGTCATAAAAAATTTCTTCCTTACATCGAGTTTAAATTTACCCTCCTTTAGTTTAAAACCATTACTCCTTGCCTTTCAGTGCAGGTCCTGCTAAAATGTTTGTCCCCATCTTTCTTGTCAGTCCCCTTTAACCGGCCGCAATAAGCCCCTTTAAAGGCTGCTAGAAGGTCTCCCTGGAGCCTTCTCTTCTCCAGGCTGAACAACCCCAACTCTCAGCTTTTCCTTACAGAAGAGGTGCTCCAGCCTTCTGATCATCTTTGTGTCCCCTGCTGGACTCACTCCAACAGGTCCTTGTCTTTCCTGTGCTGGGGACTCCAGAACTGGACACAGTACTCCAGGTGGGGTCTTGCCAGAGTAGAGGGGCAGAATCACCTCCCTTGCCCTGCTGGTCTCTCTTCTTTTGATGCAGCCCAGAAAGCCAGCGGTGTCCTTGGCTGCAAGTGCACATTGCTGGCTAATGTCCAGCTTTTCACCCACCAGTAGCCCCAAGTCCTTCTCCTCAGGGCTGCTCTCAATGCCTTCATCCCCCACCCTGTATTGACACTGGGGATTGCTCTGACCCATATGCAGGACGTTCCACTCAGTCTTGTTGAACGTCATGAAGTTCACATGGGCCCACTTCTCAAGCTTGTCCAGGTCCCATAGACTTATTTATGTTCAGTTCCTCAGGTGATCACAAACCTGATCTTCTCTTATAGTGGGAGGGAACTTTACTCCCCCAGTCTCTGTATTGTGGTCCATCCACTCGAGGTGTGGGGAGAGAGGTTGCCGGTGAAGACTGAGGCAAAAAAGTTGAGTACTTCAGCCTTATCCTCATCCCTTGTTACCAGTTTTTTTCATTGTTGCCTTCTTAAATTTAATCCCATAACAATTATTTTCAAAGTACTCAAAATTTTGTTTTTTATTCTAGGAGAATGAAAAAGAATTGGAAGAAGCTGAAGAGTATAAAGAAGCACGTTCCATACTGGAGTCAGTGAAGCTGGAAGCCTAGAAGTTTTTCAGTACTCTCTTTATATGCATTAGCACTGGGTCCATTCCACACTTTCATTTGACTATGGCTCTATTACTGTTGTTGACTTGCTGAAGTTCCCTTTTTGCAAACTGGCCTTTCTCTAACTGCAAGATACATCAAATAAAGGATGTTCTGAAACATCTGTGTGTTCCATATTCAGGCAAAACGGAAACATTTCCAGTTCACCTCAGTTACAAAAAGGAAAAATAAACCTGATTTAATGTAAGCATAATAACTAATATATAGAACTTAATCTGAACAATTCAGGCTAAGAAACAAAGTTTAGCTATGTAAGGAATGCGAGGGACCAATAAATACTTCAGAATGAAATAGAAACATAGAATGGTTTCAGTTGGAAGGGACCTTAAAGTTTCATCTAATTCCACCCCCCCAGCCACGAGCTTTAGAAGCACCTTATATTTGAAATAATTTCAAGCCATTATAGCATAACAATCTGTACTGACAGAGGAGTTGGACTAAATGACCCTTCAAAGTCACCCGTCTTTTTTCGATGATACAATTTATCTGTAACTTTATCAAGTATGCACTTCTTGTTTATCTTTGAGCCCAAGACAGAATTAAGAGCTGATTCCAAATCTTTCTTAATTTGCCTGGAGTTGATTTGTAGAGCCCAATTCACCATTGATCAAAATTCTGTTACTTTTTCAAGGAACAGAATTTAGCAGCTGACCAGTATGTTGTCATTTCGATCTGCTGGTGGGAGTTCTGGACTGAACGCTTTTCCAGAAAACATCTTGGCCTAAGTGAGGTGTTTGTTTTGAAAAAAACTCAAGCCTCAGAATATGAAAGAGAACTCATGGGTAAGGGAGCAACGTTTAATCTGCTTGGAAGACCATTAAAACATGTACAAAAGCTGTGGTACTTTCAGAATAGCTTCTCTAAACAGAAAGCTCTGCTGATTAACAAGAAAGCTTTTTACATTAGTTTTTCTAGTTTGAAAATGCTCTGGCATGTTCCTTAAAGGCAACACAAAGCACAGTGTACCTTTTGTGTGGTGCTATATTGAATACTCTTAATAAAGTTTTTTGTTAATTTGCCTGAGTTTGGTAAACTGCAGTTTAAGTACCTCTGTTCGTGTACCTTGAGCCCATTGAGAGCAGTAAGTCTACTTCTCCATCACTCTTAAGCAGTGCTTTGACAGATTATCAACACCACAAGGTTTCTGATTGGCTGCAGAACAACCTGCTTTTGAACTGACCCCAGACCTGTACTAGTCAGTGCTAAAAGGTAAAACCTTTTGTGACACGACTCTGGTTTCATAAGAGTACGTGCACACCTTCTTGCCAAGCATTGTGTGCTAGGCATGTAACTGCCAAGCAGACACTGCCCAGTTCACAGCACAAATGAACTGCTATTGAGGAGAACACCTGTCTTCGAATTCTCATTTTGGCCAGCTTCTTCTACGCACCTTCACCAGGAAAGATAGCTAGAGTGGACAAAGATGATTGCATGTCTTAGCTGACCAGCTGCAGTCAGTGTAACAGAAACTCTGTGCTTGTGGCCATTGAGTGGAGTACGGTGAATAAATGCTAAGCTGAAAAGGAGGTGTGGGGAAGTGTCAAGTCTGCTGTGTAAAGCAGAACTTAAAATAAAAGTCACTATTCATCAGAAGAAAGAACATACAGTTCTGGAAGAATGATGTTCAGATGCTAAGCATCACAACAAATGCAGGTCAGCATGAAAGCTAAACAGGGGCATGACCTGTAGTGGCTGAAAGCAGCATTGTGGCATGGCTTAAGTTGGTATTTAGGGTTAAAGGCACATGGGACTGAGAAGCTACCATATAAACCAGACTCCAGGGAAAAGTTTCTTGGTGCAATAGCTTCTAGGCTAGAGCGGTTTCTCATGTTTGCCTAATACTTCTCTGTCCAGGCTATTTTTGAGCTACCTCTGACTGTATCATGAACCAAGATGATGCTCTCCCCTATCCATTTCTTCTTCCTTCTAAGTTCTCCAAAAGACTGAGCACATTCTGTTGTATGGAAAATAGCCAGCCTCACTGATGAAAATCAAGGTATGTTCACTACTGAAAGTACTTGCTCTCTTCTTGTTTCTAGATGCCTCTGGAAGTGTCTAACTTCTGAGAGGTCAGCAGCAAGTTACCTGTAAAAACTACACCAAAAATTGTGACAAAGCAGCAGTAGCATAGGGCTGGCCCCTGAAGGGTGGATTAGCAAAGCTATGCAGATAATGCATTACTCGTGCTACCAGAACAGTTGATCCCATGATGTATTGCAGTAGACTGCATTTTTCCAACAGTGCTCTGAGTGGCCAGATGCAGATTATTCATAAAGAAGATTATTTTTGCTGACAGAACATGTAGCATTTAGACTGGATCCAAGTTCCATAGTGAAGTAAAAGTAAAATGCAGAAAATGAAGCATTAGCAGTAGTATTGTTACAACCCTCTCACATCCTAAACTCAAAAGGCAGTAGCACATCAAGTAATACTATGTTATTTCTAATTTTAATGTTATCCTTTTTGGGGATATGTAAGTCTGCATTAGCAGATACAAGAGACCATCCCAAGAAAAAGAGAAATTCTGTAGGCGACATTTTTTACCTCCATCCTTCTTGAACCCTGTCACTACCTTTACTGATGCTTTTCAAAGTCTACCTAAGACAGGTGAGTTGTATTTACCTTTACATATGATGATATGTATTAATTTATCACTCAGTTTTCACGCTGCACTTTTACCATGAATGCATTTTTTACACCCTGGACAGAGGTGCTATCCTTTCAGTTATACCTCTCTTGCTGGCAGAGTATGTTTAAGAAGTTGAGATCTCAGTTATCATTGGCCAGCTGAACAAAGCTTTTGTTTACTGAGAGGTCATAGCAGAACAGGAGTTCATGTTACACACTGACTGATGAAGCAAAAGAGGTGATTTGAGAAGAAAAAGGTAGACTGAAGATAACAATTCGAAAGTAAGTTAGTATTATAAGTTCTGTGCCCATTGCTCTGATTATGTGTTTGCTACTACCTGCTTATAAGTTTGCTCTTGCATAGTTAAGATTCTTGCCCTTTGATTCAGAAGATGTGCTGCATCTGAAATACAACTACAGAACAAACTCAGTACCTTCACCTGGAAACTAGCATTTCTTAAGTCCTCAGTTATACTGCATAATCAAAACTTAAAGTAGTGTCAAAAATCGGTCCTCTACTTTAAACTCCTTCCTTCACTTGAAAAACTTCCACAACACTCAGATAAATTCTTCTAACTGGCTGATTTAAAGGCCAGATGGTTCTGTTATGTTACTAAAAATATTTTAATTAATACAAAGCATTTTCTTAACCAGCAATAATTTCCCAAGGATTCTTTAAAGGTAAATTTCTCATTCACAAAAGTTACCATGATGATTCTAAAACAATTTTTCTGGCAAGCCTTTAAAATAACACTTCTCAAAATAAAGTCCCTCAAAATAGTCTGCATGAAAAGCAAACCTTGCAATTTATTAGCAGTATTTTTGTGTTACAGTGTTTATGTTCTGGGAGCAAAATCCAGGAAGAGAACTTGATTTCCTCCTGAAAACCACAGGTTCTAGTTGAATACTTAAAAGAACAGGATCCAAGAAACATCCACGCTTCAGCACAAACCATAAGAAGCACGCTGTTAAAACACAAATCCCTTCATCACCCCTATTTTTCCACTCTAATTGCAATAAATAAGCTGCATCTCTCTCTGCCTGGGATTTGCAACCCTATGCTTAGAACCCAAAGTCTGTATTAGTTATTTCTTCCAAAACACAAACAGAGGAAACAGCTGCCACTGCATTCTTCTACCCTTTTATTTATTAGCCAAACAGGTACCACTTCCTTGAAATACAGAAATGTTCTTGCAATTTGCCACACTGTACTAGAGATCAACCAACAACACAATTAAGACAACTGAAATTTTATACTAAAAAGCCAATTTTAATTACTTAAGTATGGGGAGCAGAATCTGGTCCAAAAGCACTTGCACAAGGAGCATCATTATGTACAGGTCATTTCTTACATCTTCAGGCTCCAGCATCCTTTAAGAGGAGGGGAGAGCTAACCGTATGCAGATATTTTGGGTTAAATCCACAAAAAGGATAAAGGTGTTACAGCACATCCCTGCAACACACCTTGAGGTAGGAAAAGGGGGCTGACTGCAGAGTGTAGAACCAACTAGCACAGTGCCACTGAATCCAATAGCAAGCATTTCAGAAATGTCTAATTCTCACAGATCTGCAAAATATGATGTACCCTGTGGTACAGACAGTTGTGACACACTGTCAGATTTTGACTTTTAGGTAAGGGAGAAGTTTGCGCTTTTCAGAACAGCATTCAAAAAGGCAACAAACCAAGAAGTTTCTAGCCAGCAGGAAATGTAAAGATTAGGAACAGGAAAAGAAAGTCTATCTGCCATTTAGAACACCTGTTTTCAAATTCTTCCTGCTTAACCTAAAGCAGAGGCTTGAATCCAGATCTGCCAGTTAAAAAAACAAAACAAAACAAAACAACTCCTCAGAAAACAACTAGAACAAATGAAGCTCTGGAACAGACTGCCAGCAGGCTGTTGGAGATGCATTCCTAGAGGTCTTCTCTTGACCAGGCAGCTTCGTCACACATGACACAGGGACAGCTGATCCTGCCTCAGACATTAGGGGAAAGCATCTAAAGGCAGATGGAGCAACTATCCTTTCCTTGGCATCACTCATCCCTTTCAGCTCACCCACTGATACAAAAATGTAAAAGACAAGATTTGTGACACAGCTGAAGTGAACTACTCTGGATACAGTGAAGAGGTGATGCGCAGAGCCCCCTCAAAGCAGAGAATTTCAGTGATACAGAGCAGACCTTTCAGATCGTGCACTGCCTAACACAGTGAATTCAAAGAAGCTGAAAATGGTCCTCCTGAACAAAAGGACTTGATTATGATCCAAATAATTCTGTCTTGACTTCTGACTTTTTATTCTCATTTCTGAACGCTCACCACTAATGCAATTGCAAAAACACCTTAAACTTCCACTTGTCAGTGGTGGTTATTCTGTGCGCAAGCAACTCGTTCAAGCAAAGATATGAGATCAGAAGTTTGGACTGAAGCTGAAAGCTGAAGGATGGAGCTTGCAAGGCACCAGAAGTGAACCATGGGACCTGCTGGAAGTAACTGGGGGGGAAGCAGCAAATTCACTTCAAAGTGTCACCTTTAGTACACACCCTGAGCAGGACTACAAGCTTGAGGAAAAGGAGAAGAAAACATGCTACTTATGGTCTAACCATCCTGACAGCCCTCTTCCTGCAGATCTTTCAGAGCACCAACAAGCAGAAGTCACAAAAGAGAACCACTTACTGGAGTCTCTTCCACGTGCAATCTTGGCTGTATTATGTTGTACGTAACAGAGGCCTCACAATAAATTCAAATGATAGACGTAGGGCTTCAGAGTAGATGGCACAAGAGATGTGAAACTGCCACCTTCCTCCAGATTTCTAAATACATTTTTAACCACAGTGAAAAAAAGCAGCATTTGAACTTTGCAGTTTACTTGCTAGCATGTCCTAGATTCCAGCATTTTGGGGCAAATGTCACTGGAACTCACCTAAGTGAAAAAAATCTAGAACCACTCAGCATAAATATTACCTTTAACAGGAATAAGGAAAACTTCAGCTTTACAAGTTTTGTTTCCTTATTGTTCTGAAGTTCCTGTAGATGTTACATTAGATGGAAGGAAACCAAATGACCCATAGAAGGAGCCTCAATTAGTAAGGTTAACAGAAGTTGAGTAGGCTGAAATTGGAAAAATAAGCATATTATTTCTGTATCAATTAATACTTGCTCCCTGTTTCAACAAAAAGAAATAAAATTTTCTCATCCTTCTTAACAATCTAGAGGCCTCCTCCTGCCCCAGCATAATTAGTGGTAAATTTCACCACAGCTCTCCATAAGCAATCAAAAAGGCTACCTAATTAAAAAAGTAATTAGTTTACACAGATAGATGTGAGTGGGTAGATTAGTTTATGAAAATAAAATGAAATTCCTCTGGATGCTTTTAGTGATTTGGCTTCCTGCTGTTTTACAGCTTCCACACATTTCCAAGAGAGTGGGTTAAAAATAATAATTAAAAAAAAAAAAAGACTATTTGCAAATGAAGATGGTACCTTTCAAAACCAATTGATCAGATATGTCAATTTTATAATTTGTCCTCCATTTTCAACACAGAAGATAAACTTCATATTTTTGCATAAAAATCAATGTCTCCATGAAAGGACTAACATATTGTTTCATTCTCTCAGGTCATTTACACAATACCTGTCAGCATGTCACCTAGGCATCAAGCTGAACCAGTGCTGAACCTGGAAAAGGAAAGCTTGAGTGCTGTCACCCAGCACACCACAGGGTTTGTAAGAAACCAGAACAGCTCCTGATACCAGACCAGACCAGGGGCTCTTTTCCCCAGCCATCCTGCCACCAGCAGAAGCCAGGGGAAACACCCTGGGTAGGAATGCAGTTTTCTGAGGGTGAAGATCAACGCTGACACTTATGTGCAGACTCCTGCAATTTCCCAAAATGCAGGAAACTTGACTGCAACATTGTGATGGCAGCAGGGACTGTATCCTCCCTCACTCTCTCGAGCTGGGGGACACAAAAGCCAGTAGCTAATACTGAAGGGAAAAGTGTAGAAACAAGTATATCAGCAATCCTTGATGATAACTAAGTTCCACCAGGGAAACCAGTGAGTTAAGAAACTTCCTCCTTCAAAGGCTTTATCATGACCAGATCCTACTGATGGATCTCACCTCCACGAATGCGTCAAATACCATTTGTCACCTTCAAACAAATTGCAATAGAAACTCTAACCAGCACAAGAGAGCAAGCCACCTTCTAAACAGTGTGGAAAAAAAACCAAACAAAAACTAAACTGTTCCTCTTAGCTGAGCAAATTAAACACCTGTAAACCTAAGTTTTAGATTCCTTTAAATTAAGGCATACATGAAACTGAAGTTTTTAAAACAGTGATATCAAAAAAAGATAGTAGTACATATACTGAATTCTTTAGCCAATTTGTTTTTAAAGGATCCAGAGACCAACTCTCATTTGTTTGCCTTTGCTATTTTTGGAGTGCTACCCCCTGATTTGAGGAATATTGAGTCAACTGGAAATTTCTGGCTAATGTGGACTCATGATAACCCACACTGAAGACATCTGAAATTCTACATGTAGCTCAGGCACAGTAGATGGAGCTAGTGAGGAGAAAAAAGCAGCTTCTGGAGTGATCAAAATGAAGCCATTTTCCACATCCAAGTTAACAAACCTCAGATTACTTGGTCAAACCAATTTTAAATCAGTAACTATTAACATTATCCACACACTGTTCAGCAGCATACATAAAGTAAGAGGGTGAACCTAATCCATTTCTGAATATTATTAAGCTTTTATAAAGACATCGTCAAAAAAGCTATCACATCAGATCCTCACTGTGCTGAGGGCTGTACAAATAAAGTAGAACAATAATCCAAGCAAGTTTATGTTCTCAATGATCATGTGAACACATGAATGAGACATGCAAAGCCTTTAAAAAAAGGTAACCAAGAGTATCAGTCAGGAGGAAACAATGGTGGCCACACCACCTGGCTACTACTGGAAATCAGTTTCTTTCCACAGGTAGACCGAGCTAAGGCTGCATTAAACTGGAATGAGGACAACCAGTGTTCTCACTTGGCTTTGAACTTAAGCCCCCATGTAATAACAGCTACATGCAACAAAAGCTATGGAAAGGAATTAAAAATGCAGTCTTACAAGAAAAAAGGACAACTAGGAGAGCAGAGGTGACAACTAAAATCCTGTAATATCATATGGCAAATGGGACACTGCTACACTAGGAAGGGTTCTGAGGCAGAGCCATTTCTCTTACGGGTAACAAAGGGGCAAGGGGGCAGAACCCATGTCCCAAGCACTAGCCCCTTTGAAGGAGCCTAGAACCGAGCTGACGTGGAAACTAAACTGCCTTCCTAGCATTAAATTATCTTCTTATCTTTAAAAGGAATACTGCCAGATAGATGTCAAGACACATCACAGAAATGAGGAGTCAAGGTAAGACAGATCAGACAGTTTTGCCAAGACTATGCATGTCCTATGGATAAACAGAAGATCTCACTCCCTTCTGCACCAAACACATCACCTTTCAGAAAGGCGTCTATTAATTTTTAATGAAAAAGCTGGAGCTAGACCAATGCTCTCTATTGAGACTTCCAAATATCAAACTTTACTCAAAAACTGCAAAATAATCGGCTGCCTATGATCAAGAGCTCTTCACAGCTGGCTTAACTTCAAAGAGATGTGCTACTCTTCATACAGAGGTCCTTCAGAAATAGACAATCTACTTTCAAGCTTTACGTCTTCATGAATCTCAAACAAGAAAATATAAAGAATGTTCTGTAGCTTCACAAGCAAAAGGAAAACTCACACACTGGCCAGATGCTTGATGAGCCAGACGCAGACAAACTGTACTTTGTTTTAGAACAGAGCAGTAGACCATTATTGGGCCAAGTTACCAATAGCATCGTGGTTTTGTTTTGTTGTTCTTCAGCAAATCAAAGGTGTCTCAACCTTTAGTTCACTTTTCCACAAAACACCCCAACTTAAAGTGTTATAATGTTGGATGGGTGAAGAAAAAAGTGTTGGATGGGTGAAGAAGTGAACAGG
>VZRW01002885.1:0-121775 GCA_013398125.1 Aegotheles bennettii
GCCCCGCGCTGGCTCCGGCTCGGGCGCTGCCCGCGCTTGATGTTATTTCGGCTTTATCCCCAAATGTCAGGCTTTGTCGGGAGCGGCCCCCCGCCGCGCCGCGTCCCTGCGCGGAGACAGAGCCCCTGCCCCGCGCCGTGTTTGTCCTCCCCTGCAGAAGCCCACTTCATGCTTGTCACCGAAATTGAGGATCCTTTTTGTGCCGGGAGGGGGGCGAACATGGGCACTTCAATCACTAGGACATAATATGGCTCTGCTAGAAGTCTGGCAACAAACAAAGAACAACAACTATTGGTTTGCATCAACTTTTGTCAGGCATTCAGCAGGCTTCCAGAAAGGCCTGAAGTGGCTTAGTGGCAACAATGTGCATTTCATAGCTACAGCATGAAAATCCATCTCCATGGAAACTGGTAGTAAATGCTAACATGACATGCTGAGTATAAATATTGTTAGGGTTATAACTCTTGTATAAATGGCCCAGATAAATGTCCCCCTGTTTAGGAATTACAACAAAACGTGTTATTTCATACTGCAGCCCTCACCAGCACATTACCAGAGAGTCTGCCACGGGCCCGGGTGCTTCACATGAAAATAACCTGGAGCTTGCCTCCGCCGTGCTGCTGGGACCCTGCCTGCGCAGGGGCCGGGGCTGCGGTGTCATCTGTGCTTTCTCTTCCCCTGGTGTAGGGAGCACATCCACAGAGCTTGTCTGTGGATAAAACACCCTGTGGTAGCTATAGTTGTAGATCAATGAAACTTGTGCCTCTGTAGGTAGTACTACCTTAGATATTTTTGTTAATTAGGAAAGAATATAGAATAGTCTTTAAGCTACCTGAAAAAGCATTATTTAGCAATGTAAATATTTACATTAATTACAAACAAATGTACCTTCTAAGTCCCATCTTTAGTTTCTGTAAAATAAAGGGTAACACTTAGCAACTTAAAAGTAAGATCGTAGACTATTGCTTTGTTAAAAACAAAAATACTTTCCTGACTGAAAATAGAAATGTTGCTGCTTCAGAACTTTGCACATTATCAAAAGTTTCTAATTGTATAGGGGGGAAATGGGGTAACCAGGCTGACGAGCAATAAAAAGATATCAACATGTTAGCCTTTGTTGAATCCCAGCACCTAGTGTGACATTACATGGTAACCTGCTGTGTGTGCCCCTGAGGACTGACAGCAGCAGCAGCCCTTGGAAAGGGGAGGGGAGACATGGTAAATCAGAATTTGTTTTCTCTGAAATTTTATTAGCCCCAAAGAGCAAACGTGAAACTACGCTGGTGTTGTTTGTGTGCTTTCCCTGTCTGCTGCCTTTTAGATGTGGAGAAATACTCTTTTATGATAGCTGAAGGATAAAAATAGCTATTCACACGTGCAAGCAGTTCTCACGGGCTGTGTGATGCAGATGATCAATTTTATCAGTCAGAAAGGAGGAGTGAAGCCATAAGCGAGTTGTGCAGGTCACCTCCAGCGTGCTGGTACAGCCGTCCTGTGCCGTAACATCCCAGGATGTGAAATGCCTGTGTGCTAAGTACGCTTTGGAGCAGTGAGATGGAATGGTATCAACGCAGAGGAAGACCAGTATCAGTAAAATCAGTTGCTTTTTTGTAATCCTGAGTCCCATTTACAGATCTCGGGGGGGTGGGGGTGGAGGGGAGTGGGAAGAGAGAGAATAAAGATTACTTAAATATCTTAGTTACTGAAATTTGCTTTAAATAGATTTTTCTGTACATAGTAATGTAATTTAAAGGTCAGATTTCTCCAGAACTCCCAGGACTATAATCAAGTGCTGTGTGTATGTCTTTGGAAAACTGGTGTCTCGTCTTTCTAATGAAAGCAAGCTTCTGATGGGTCAGATATCAGACCTTAAACCTTTCACTGGGTCAGGAATGATTACTGCCCATCCTTGGACGAGGGTACTTCACATTAGGGGGAAGGGTGAAAACATTTTCTTTTTTTAAAAAAAATAAAAATGTTGGCTGTTTGAAGCTACCCCTATGCTTGGAATGCTAGAATAAATCCTGAGGGAGGTGGATTAGTGGCCCAAGCACAGTTTGAAGTAGTCAGAGCTGCCCGATAAGTGTAATTTATCACAAAAATATCACTGATATATCAGTGGGACCAGCATCTAAGCTATGCATGTACTTTAGACTCTTTTTATACAAGCAATTAGGTACATTTTTGCGCAAGTACATCCTGATCTTTTGATTTCGTGCAGAGCAATTATTTTGCTAAAATTTAAGATTTTGAGGGTCACGGTACATTTGATTGCAAGGTTTTTAAGGCGAAAAAAAATAAGAGTAGTACAATGGCACCAGGGAGGCTGGCTCTTGCAAGCCCAAGTCAAACAGAATCTCTTTGATTTTAATGAGAGCTTTGCCAAATTACAGGAGTGTAGCACATTTGGAACTTTACACTTACACTCTTTTTCTTTAAAATAAGTTTTCTTTCTGACAAATTGGAGCCTTCAGAGTGAATGTTTATCAAAAGCAGGGGGGTTGTGGTAGTTATATTGTGGTTCTTTGCTTAAATGAATTTATTTATTGTACCAGTCATAACAGTGCTTCCTGCTATAAAATATTAATAATTATAAATACTAAATTTCTTTCTCATTTGTATATTTTCTATATTTTCACTTTTTTGGTCATTGTACTTTTCTGGTTTGTTTTTATCTCACTATTCCGTGTTATGTAATGATTTGCCCTAGTCATTGCTGGTATTAAAAAAAGATACACTGTGTTTCAGGTTACATATTTCATATGTAAGAAATACGTATGATTTCCAGAAAGATCCCTATTCCTATTCTGACTTTGAAAATAAAGGCTGTAAAAGAGGTCATTTATTGAAGGGATAAGTTAGCAAACAATCACAGTTGCTATTTCATAATTTTTTGTTAATGTATTTTAAGTTTTGCTTAGGATGAGAGAGAAATATTTAGATTTTTGTTAGATTCTTCAAGATAGTCAGGTATTGTTTTAGTGTTGTTATTGGATGCTATTGAAAAAGACTTGGTGTGTATGTCTGGTATGTCTTTATGGTGTTCTTTACCTATGGGTCCTTTCTTGTCAGTGACAGAGCAGCACGTACCTCGCAGGAAGGAAGGAAAATGCAGCGAAGCCTCGTTGCTGCAGGGCAGTGTTACCCTCCCTAGACTGAGGAAATTCTTTCACAGAAGTATAATACTGAGGCTGATGTTTCCCAGTTCAGCTGTGTTTTGTATTTGAAATAAGACAAGAGCTTCTTATTAGCAAGTGTCTCTTATTTTTGTGACTGTTATTTTTTTCCCGAGAGCGAGCGTGTCTGTGGGGAGCGCAGGCTGTGGCACGTAGGCAGGATCGGGCTGCGGGAGGTGACCTGCGCTCCCACATTCTGCCACATGCGGAATGGGTGATAACTGTTTGCCAACAGGAAGGTTTTACTTGTTTTCAGTTTTACTTTTTTTTAACTGACGAGCACCAGGCATGTTTTTTCGCTCATCAGTGCAACCATTCATCAGCTGACCTCGGTAACTCGTGTGGAGCAGCGGTGTCCCCCTCCGCGTCGCTGCCCCTCGCCTCAGACTGGCACTGGTCCTTGTGAAACTGCATAAAAAGCGATTGAAACTTTGAAAATGAGGAGTAGCCTAGGCAGTCCATGCCCAGGACACGGAGTAATGATTAAATTATGTCATCCCTTAAAAATGCTTTCAAAAGTCGCTGAAACACTTTGGCATTTTTGTTGAAAATCCGACGAGCCCCATGCTATCGGCCACGCCAGCCCATTAAACATTCTCTGCATGATCAGGCTTTGGTAGCACCTCAAAACAATTCCAAAAGTGAGAGCACTGAGGAAATGTTGCTGTTATTCCTGCCGATGACGTCAGCAGCGTGGCCTGGATAGGGCAGAGCCCCCGGGGTCCCCTGTCTTAGCAGGAACCCATCTCCGCAGCAAGGGGTGGCTGCGGGGCAGAGCGCGGCTGGGCCCTGGAGGCACCGGCCCGGGGCTGCTGAGGAGTTAGGCTGAGCAAATGCCAGTGGGGATCTGGAATGGAACGTGTTGTGAGAATCTGGGGAGGCATTTTGGTTTCCTGCTACAGTTATGATAACCTTACTGGACAAAATGATTGCAATGGTAATGTGTAATTTGCCCTCATCCACAGTAGAAAATGATAGTGAGGGTCTTTCTGCAATGTAATCAATATGCAATTAGATTAACAAGAGGGTAATTTATAATGCTTAACTACTGACCTGAGAAAAGATACCCAGTAAATATGAAATACACTGCAGAAATGTCTTCACTGAAATATGTAACAGACGGGAACATTTTGTATTCTGTTTACAAATCATGTGTATTATTTTTTGGCCTAAACTTTTGAATTAGTTCAAAGGCATACATCACACCTTTTCAACTAATTATTAATATATTGTGATTATGTTATTAGCGTATTTCATTGTAAATATAAACCCCTCTTGCTTGCCTCCGTTGTGGAGCAACCTGTAAAGCATGGTATGTCTTATAATTCTTACTACTCTGGTGCACTTGAAAGGTGGGCACACATTTAGTTACAAGTAAGGTAGTTAGGAAGAAATGTTCAGGCAAAAAAGGAGTATGGTTTGCATAATGCAGCTACAACTTTTATTTTTCATTTCAGAAAAAATTGAAATTTGCACTAAATCTGCTTCTTGTTGTAACAGAAATTAATTTATTTTTATTGAATGTATCCTTCTTCTGGAATGAAGAGTACAGCAGATATTTTATCAGATGAGAGCTTGAGTTCTCTGCACACTTGGTGTGCAAAGCGGCGGGAGGTGTCCGTGGGTGAGAGGAGGGGATGGGGCCCTCCCTGGGTGCAGTCAAACACCCGCTGAAGTCCCCGCACCGGCCGCCCTGCACTGGGACCCCGGGTGTGCACTGGGGGCACCTCCCACCCCAGCATGGAGCAGCCCATGGACGCCTGCTGCCGTGCTCAGTGGGCTAATTTGAGGGGAAAGAGGGGAATTAGTAAAATGTTTCATTTTTCATATCATTGCTCAGCTAAGAGCAGGCAAGTACATTTCTGTGTTTGGTTTGCACAATACTCCTGTTCAGTTCTGGTGGCAGTTTTGGAAGAATGCGGTGTGTAAATATAACAGTAATGTTTTGTGATAATAGTAGAAAGGGATTTTCTGCTGCTTGGGCTGGCTTGGACTATACCACGAGTTGCATAAAATGCAGATTCACAAAAAAGGCTGTGAATTTTAAACCCCAGCAAGACGGAAAAAAACCTTTACAGTATCCTCTATAAAGGGTGTTCTGGGTCATACGACATGCAGAAAAAGCAGGGATAAATGCTTCTCTTTGCCTACATTTTTTTTTTTTTTGCCTGCATGATATGTCATGTTACTGCTCAAGTGAGGTAAGAAAGCAAGCAAGTAAATAAATAGAACTGTGAAGTGAATTGTACAGTAATCCCCAGTAAAGATAAACAAACCGGGTATTGCTCTTGGATGATTTAGTGTGATAGAAGGGATTTTTTGGCATGATTTGGGGATGATTGCATTACTCACGAGGCAAAGATTGACTCATAATGAAATGACAGTTTCTTGTTTGTTACAAAATATAGAAACTCCACATTTGTTCTGAAACAAAGAATAAGGTTAGTTATAAGTAACAATGTGACATAAACCTTGGCAGCTGAGTCTTTAGCAGCCAAATAAATCAGAGGAGTTGCTTTGGGTTTAGATGGGTGCCATTAAGAACAGAAATTTTCTTTTCTTTGGGTGAATTGGAATAAATATATCAAGTACGCAGGGAATGATGATTGAATATTCACCCTGCAGACTCTGTAGTTGTGGTACGTTGCATCTAAAGCTATGAATTAAAAGTGATTTTTGTTTGATAAAAAAGTATTAGGATTTTTTTTAGAAAGCAGAGGTGTTTTCTGAGTTAAGATATTTTTTAAAAATTAAGAGGGAGATAAGATTATTTTGCAGCAGTGTGAGCTTTAAGAGCACTGGGAACATTTAGGGATGGAGACACCACTTTTCTCCATTAGTAACTAAGTAAAAAAAATGTGTGAGCAACTTCATCTCTAATTTAAAATAAATGTTGAAAGTAAAGCTAGCATTCTGAGTTTGAGAATAGAGACTATAAGAGAGAAAAAAATTATAATAGTTGTAAGGTAAAATGAACTGACTTTGGTTTTAAATGTAATGCTCTTTGGTGTTTATAACTGCATGCTATATAGATGTAAATCTTGTGTGACTTGTTCAGGCAAATTTTTCACTGTTTCTAGATGCCTTTTTAAATTCAACATAAAATTGATGCAGATTTTTTTTTTATACTAACCTTACATTTACTTTATGTTCCTGGACTTGCTTTGGCTAGACTGATATTCCTCAAATGAAAGATTGTCTTTTGTTTTACTTTTTGGTATGTCTGCAATTGTGTTGAACATATCTTGACAAACTTGTCCAATGGCTGTAACTAGTGCAGCACCGAGACCAGAGCCAGCCCCTGGCATCAGCGGGTGCTGTGAAAAGTAGGGGCAGGTTATTGCTGTGAGAGGGGTGGGAGGAGAGGACAGGGACCTTTTTGATCTGAACCTGAACAGGCTCTTCTCAAAACAGCCATTTTGTGAAATAGGTTCTGGTTGTTCCCGAACAAATTACTAATAACTATTTTTTTCTCCTTTTATATGACCAACAAATACACAGAACATATGTGTTGCTATTGCCCTTCATTGGATAGTAAATATACCTTATAAGTAGAAGGCACCATGTGTAGCATATCATGCAATTTCAATACAGATTATGTAGAAGTAAAACCCTTAAAATTAAGTATCTTGTGTGCAACATGGAGTATCCACTGTCTCACGAAGGTGAACCATTCAGATCAGTATCACCAGGGAAGCCCAGGATCTGTTACACTGACTTTTCCGGCCCGAGATGGCAATCTGGAGCCCGGCTAACCCCACCTGTATGCTTCTCATTGTGATGCTCACGCAGAACTGGGGCATTTCACTCGCCTTTCAAAAACTATTTGCCTGTGGGCAACTGAACAAGTAGACATTTGCGAGATTGTGTTACAGTCAAGGAATCGTCCATATGATTAATTCCAGTTTCTTATTTTGTTAATTTTGAAATCCTACAGTGACCTTCTTTATACATAGAGCAGAACTGTTATGGCACAAATTGATTAAATGCCCTAAATATCAACATAAACAAGGAATTACAGATTTCTTGAGAACTTTATAAGAGTTTATATTCTGATGCTCCTGTAACAAGCCAATATATTTACAGAGAACACTTGTCATGGAGGTCATTTGCTTTGCTTCCAAAATATAGTATTTTTTTTTTTAATACGCACAAAATCTTCCTTTGCAAATGTAGGCATGAACTTGTGAACATGCAATTCCTTTGACTTCAATGAGAGCTATCCTTGCTCATCAAAGGATAGAATTTGGCTCTTGATTTTACTGCAATCAGTGTATTATTTATAATGTACAAGAGTGCACATGCACTCTCTCAATAAGAGCTAATGGAATTTATGTGCACATGCTGAGTACCAAATCCTCCTGGTAGCTGTTAGGAAGTTTATCTTCATGGGTTTGTTCCTTCATGTAACCTCGATCACCATTCACTGGTTACAAAAATAACAACAAAAAAACCCAAAAACAAAAAAGAATAACAGTCTACATCAGTGATATTTGTTTTCAGCTGTTACTTTCATCATAGGTTATTATTATGATTGAAAGCAAGCAAATTTGTCTTTGCACAAGAAAATATTAATATTGTTTTAAAGCATTTCTAATTACAGGCAGGGACTACTCGTTGTTCTTTCAGACTGACAGGAACATCATTGCTCCTTACAGTAGTTTCTCCTCACAGCCAAAGCACTGGCGCATTCCTCGTGTTCGAGTACGAGAGCGTATTCGTTACGGAGCGTGGCTGTGGGCGCTGTGACTGGGGCAGTGCTGGCTCTGCGGTTGGTGGGGCTGGGGTCACTGGGAGCTCCGTGGGATGGGACCCTTGGGCTGCAGCATGATACCTGCCAAAGCTCATTAGTGAGAAAGGTTACAATTCTCATTAACATCCACACACAGAACAGTTGTTTTTGACCCGTGGGATCCTATCCTTTGACATAATCAGCTTGCCTACAGCTAGCGTTTTTCTGTCACCTGAAAGAGCTGTTCCTGCAGCCTCCCCGATGGAAGCAACTTCTCTGGTTTCTCATTTTCTCTTTTCTCTTACATCACAACTTCAGTCCAGTTTTATGTGTGGGATGCGGGTGCGCTTGCTGAGGTTACTTTTGATAATGCGTGTGAAATGAGACAGGTATTTAATTCTGTATCATACAGAGAGGTTTATTAGCAAATCACAATAAAGCACTGTAGCAGATCATTAAAGTAAGACAAAAAATGCAAACCAAAACACTGAAATGACTGCAGAAGATGAGCTCCCTTTGCTGGGAGCTGACCTTTGGTACAATAAGGTCCAGTTGTACATGGGTCTCTGGTAGTCCCAGCACTACTCATTATTCAGGATTTTCTGCAGATATTTCATTGTAGTTGATGATCTGGGCTAAGTCATTTCTAGTGCAGCAGCTCTTCAGCTGTTTACGCAAGTGGTGCAGTGCCCTCTGTTCTGTGGTGGATCTTGGGCAGGACCAAGCCAGCCTGTCCAGCTCATGAGCCTCCTCATGAGCATTTCACATGGTCAGGAGCCCCAGGAGAGATATGAGGTGCTACAGTGAGCTGTGGGAAGGTGGAGAGCAGGGGGGAGCATGGGATGACCCAGCTCCCAGGGTCCCACCGCGTCCACGCAGGCTGTAGCTGGCTGGGCACACAGCCCCATTTTCACCTCAGCTACTTTCAGCAGCTGGGATCTAGGTTACCTGCTCCATCCTCCCTACTAGTGGAATGCTGTGTTCAGGATACTGGAGTTGTGCTGGTGCTGCTGGTGAGCTCCCATGGGTCAAAAGCCACGGGCTGGCTCTTCCTGGCTTTGGGGGTGATGGGAGCTGGCGGGGGGGGGGGAGCTGGGGTTCCCTGCATGTGTGTGATGGGGTCATGCAGGTTACCCCTTGAGATGGGTCTGCCTGGGCATCAGGAGGTTGGCATTTCTGACTTTCCAGGAGAGAAAGAGCTGATCTTCCCTCCTCCTGTGCCCCCGCTATTAATAATTGAGGTTTGCAGACTAAATATCCACTCCATGAGGGTTTGTATGTACATGCAGGCTTGAGTCAGTACCTATGTGTTATAATTTTAGAGAGCAATCTTCAGATTACTGGTGTGTGCAGCGGCTGCGAGTGCTCGCGGAGCTTGGCAGCACATTCCTCCTGCAGCACTCACCAGCGCCGGGAACACTCCCTGCACGGAGGGGCTGACGCTGCCAGTTCACAGGCCCCGGCGGAGGCCTGAGCTGGCAAATCCTCACTCCCAGGGCTCCCATGAGTAATGCCATTGAAGCCAATTTCCCTGGCATGCAGTGGCTTGCTGCAGTGTCATGCAAGGTCAGTTTATTTACCTGACAGCAAGTGTCTAGAGATTGCTTGGTGGGGCTGCTCCCTGAGGTTGTTGGGGATAGGGCTCTTCACAGGCAAAACCCACCCTGAGTAGAAGTTGCAGTTTAGGGTTGTGAGTTGTCTTCGCGATTGGATCTTGTTATGGGCTTCATTTGATGACAAGCAAAGCTTCGCATGTGGAGCGTGACCCTATGGGTCAGCTCCCACTCACACTAGAGTTGATGAGGAAAGCGTGGGGGGAACCTGTATGTATGTTAGTACCAGCAGTGAGGCTTCAGAACTCCTTCCTTCATTAAACATTCTGACAAAGCCAAGTGTGTGCTCCTCACTCTGCTGGTGGCTCTGTGGTCCTCTGCAAGCCACTTGGCTTCTCTGTGCTTGTGACTGCACTAGGGAAAGGCAAATACCATACTTCGAGTGCTTCCCAGTCACCTTCTGGTCATTAATAATTAGAGTCCAGAGTGGGAAAGGAAGAGGGAAGAGAGAGAAAGAAAGGAACAGTGAGCTAGACCTACCCCTCTGCAGAGGTCAATGCAAAGACAGTCTGCCCAAAGTGCCAGTGAATGAGTTTTGCATATTGTGTGCCATTCCCTAGAAATCTTAAGAGAATATGTTTCTCTGAAGTGATTCTATTGATACTAATTTCATTACATGTTGGTCTGTTTTTCGTTACATGCAAACAATTGCACAGACTCAACATCTCTACTTGGTAACAGTGACAGAGGTGAGTAAGGGAGGCTCAATGAAATTTAGGGGACCGAAATCATACAGAGAAAGCCCCCCAGGTTAGCCTGACAGTAGAATTTGTGTTTGTGCCTGAGAAGCGGGGAGTGCAGAGGCTCCAGGGTTGCTGTCAGCCTGGCAGGCGAGGGCGCAGACCCTGCTGTGGCGAGCAGCAGGGACTTGGCACCATCTCACACTGCTGGGGCTTGGCTGTGGCGTGAGGGGACTGGAGTGACCCTGCGTGTGCCTGTGGAGCTCGAGGCAGGCATCCTGTGCAGCCTGTCTGGCAGACACTGCTCCAGCCCCAGCAGCAGCTTCGAGCTCTGCCGCTGCCATCCTGCCCCTTTTCTGCTCTGCCCTTGCAGGAGGGAGAGGATGGGCACATGGGTGGCAGCGCCCGCTCTGCCCTCGCTGCAGACAGGTGGCTCACGTTATGCTGCCCAGTGTCGGGTGGATCCTGCTCCATGCCCGTGGGCTCCGTCTGGGCGAGGGTCTGGCCTGCGGTCAGAGATGCGCAGCCAACAAGCATGGGCTCTGGTGCCATCGCCCACCGGTGCCAGAGCTGGCTGGGAAGCCTTGCTGCAGTGCTGGCGCCTCTGCCTGCCCGGGGCTGAAGGAGGCAGCACCCACAGCCTCAGCCACCTGGATTTTCATAGCCTGTTTCTCCCTGAGGTCTAGGGAGGAAGAGCTCTGATTTTCTGGGCATCGCTTTGCACCAGGGACGAAGCTGCTCTTCTAAGGATTCCCTTTCTTGTCAGCCAAACATGCTGAAGCTTTGCAGTATCTGGATACTTTCTCACTTTTATTTATTTACACACACATATAAGAAATTATTTACTTCATTACTTCATTTTCCAACATTTCCCCAAGCTGCAAAGTACCTGTCTGCACATTTTCCCATGAAAGTCATGAACGGGTGACAGTAAGAGCATTGTAGCCATGTGCTGTTTGTGTTTAATGCAGCATTTGCATGAACACTGATGCTTGCAGCAAATACTACAGTGTCCTGCATCTGCCTTTTGGTTTTTGTGTGTGTAAAATGAAAAACAACACTTGTTTTTTTTACAGATGAGACACAGTGGTGGGAGTACTTGTAGGACAAAAGGCGGATTATTGTTAAGAGCAGTTTTTGAAATGTTGCAAAAGTAGGAATGGAGTAAAACTATTTGAGGGAATAAACGGCATGTGAAATGTTGGAGTGATGCTATCTCTACTTGGTATCGTTGGTTTGAACCTGCCAGGCTTGGTGGTTGGAGCTGTAACAAACCAGTGATTCAGCTGATGGGGGCAGAAAGTTACAACCAACAGCTACTTTGTTAGTGAACAGGCGAATCCCACTGCTGGGGGGATCCCCTGCTGCAGCCACTGCACCCGGGTTGCTTCTGGCTGTCGCAGCCCTGGCAGGATCTGCCATGGGAGAACATTGAATGGAGGAAGAAGAGTTTGTTTTTCAGCAGCAGTTTCCATCATGGCCTGCCCCAGGGGCTGTGGGGGCATGCGTGGCTTAGTGGGGTCCCTGGACTCCTGGAGGGTGTCTCAAGGCGGAGGGAGCAGGTGTGCTCTGGGGGTATGCAGCTCCTGCGTCCTTAGACTTGTGCTGCCTTGGCCTCGCTACCCATGCCCAGGCCAGTTCCCCAGCATGGTTTTGTGGGTGTGGAATAAATTAGTCTTGATGGCGCCTGCATTAATTTTATGTGGGAGAATCCCCAGAGATTCCAGGGCAATGACAGGCAGAGCAGTCTTGCCCAGCGCAGCATCCTCCCCATCCAGCTGCTGCTCCCCACGGAGGGGATGGGAGGACTCGGTGAAGCTGTGCTGTTTCTCTGGCAGTGCCTGCTCCCTGCAGCTGTCCGCCCACAGCATCCCTTGCAGCAGGGGCCAGAGTGGCTCATGGTCACGTGAGCGACTGTGCTCCACGACTGGACCGGGGTGGTGGAGCTCACTGTGATCCATCTCATACAGAAAGGTTGGAAAACAAGCCCAAGGCAAGCAAACTGTCTTTGTTTCATGCATGTCCTATGAATATTGGTTGTCTAGCGTAATTGAAGCCTGTTCCATTTGTGGCTTTTTTCTTACTTAAAAATTCAGCTTGTATTTTGGCAGGGGTTTGTCTGAGTGCATAGCGGATATATTCAATGACAAGAACTATAATATTCAATTTGTTGGATGCCACAATTAAACCTCAGCTTTTTCACCCAGCCATCTGAAAGCCAACTGTGAGTTGTCACTCAAGCAAGAACACATACAAACAAGGTCAGTACATAGCCCGGGATCCTAACAATGTGATTTTCATCACCTTACCAGTCTTTTGGGAGTCTTTGGCTTCCATATGGAAGTACCTTCAACCCTTTCCAGCTATGGATCTTGAAATAGCTAGAACAGAGAGAAAACCAAAATTACATGGAGTTTATTGCCATTTCAGAAGGAAAAAAAATGTTTGAAAAAGTTTATTCTGGAAGCCAGGGGAAGTTAAGTGGGAGACATTTGCCATTTCATCAGTCTGTTGGTGATAGCCATTCATGTCATAAATGGCTTGTGTCATTTGATGCCAAAAATAACACAATTTTCCTCCCCAAAGGCCTATAGGGTTTTTTTGCAATAAATGTTTATTTGTTAATAATATACTTTAAACAACCCAGTCTTGACCTCAAGTCTCCAAAAGAATCCATCTTCTCTCTGAAAAATCCTACAAAGTTTGTGTAATTTTTTCTGGGAAGGTGTAATTGATGGCGCAGTGAAGGGTAGTGTGTTTGCTTTAACTACTGCAGCTGCGTGGATTAACTGTTTATAAGGGCCTACTGTGCTTTGAGTGGCTACTTTCTTAGATTTCAAGCTTTAGTTGACAGCACTTCCTAATGGTTTCTTGGATTTGCTTAAGTTCGATCAGTAAAAATAAATTTCTGTGCTCAGCTCACCCATTGTTCTTTCCTTGTTGTTGCACTGAAAGCTGTTAAACATTTGTTTGTAGGAGTTTGGTTCCGCTGATGAGCCTGTGGGGTGTGACATTTCACATGGGCATGACTGGGACAGCTACCTGACAGAGCTGAGTGGGGCACTGATCTTGTTTCACACCTTGTGTTGGTTTCAGAAAAAACTGTAAGAGAAATTTGGGTGCATAGCAAATAACTTGTATGCAAATATTTTTGACAGGCTTTCTCAATTTAGTGATTGGAGTCTCTAGAGTCTAACACAGAACTGGCATGTATGAAATATGTGTGATTAAATATTTGAATACTTAATAAAGGATTCTGTAAATATGCATAATATAGAAACTGTTGTTTTGAGAGAAAATAGTAAGTCAGGTAATCAATTTATAATATGTTGCACTGTTTTGAAATTGCCTTCCCAGAAGCTGGAGTTAGATTTCCATTGGCAAAGCGTCTGTGGAGTGCCAGTGACATGTAATCAGCAGCCCAATAGTGTAACAATTGTCTTTTCACTAAATCACCAACTACCACTGATCTAACCAATGTTAAATCACATTTTCAGCTGCTGTTGTTCTGCTATCAACCCCTCTGATCCACCTCTCATGATTTTTCATGCATACTTTTACTAAAAAAGCAAAGTATTAAGACATTTATCAGATTTTTTTGTTAGTCCTTAAATGAAAATGTGGTTTTCTTGAAGAACTCTAGAGGACTTACTTTCTTGAAGATCATCTGAGTTATGGGAGAGAATTACACATTTAATTTCTCAAAGCATTTCAGCTTAAAGTGCTATTTTGTTCTCAGTTAGACAGCTGGGTGAATAAAATAAAGGAACAGTATGTGTAAAATGAATGGAATTCGTTTTTTCTTTAAACATTTCACATTTGTGGCACTAAATTATTTGGATAATATGCACACTCAGGTATTTTGTGTAAAACTTATTTTGATGGGACTCTGTGGCACTAAATGGCACTATTTTTTTATTGAGAATATGTTTGTAGTTTATTAATTGTGACAATTATATGATGCTTTAAAAATACATATTTTGAAAAGCATGACGTCTAGCTCAGGCTGTCATCCTACATTAACAAGGTGGTTGATTTTACTCAGTCTCTTCAGTAGCTATTTAGAAGGTAAAGTTTCATGCACAACTAGTTGAAGAACTGGTGGGCTTAGGGCGGCTAAACTGCATGATGAATGCTCAGTTACTTCCCAGAGGCATGTTAGGAGGCAGTCTGGGCCACTGTGACCTGAGCAGCTCTCCTCTTCTGTACTGGCAAAGGCTTGGCTCATCTTTGTGCCCATTTTGATTTTGGCAGGACAGACTTCTTGACCTTCAGTTTAGCTTTTGTTGGATCAGTGCTGTTAAAGCAAGATCACATCCAAGCTCTCTTCCCCAAACCGAAAATATCTGGAAAATAGCTTTAAAACTTTGTATGGCTTCCTGCTATTCTGCTGCGTCTGGCACTACTGGGGCGTTCGAGCCAGACCGAATAGTCCCACCGCAGAGCCCCGGAGAGCTGCCCGTGCCTGCCTGGCTGTGCAGCGAGAGTGCCTGCTCGGCAGCAAGGGCAGCTCATCCGCTCGCTCCTGGCCTTGACCTTTCTGAGTGCCGGGCTGCAGATGCACAGACGGAGCGGTGCGGGGCACGGACGTGCACACACAAGGCAGTGCCCGTGCTGGATGGCAAACACCTGCAATGCGACAGCGGGTGCACACAGACTGTGCAATGCTGCACTGCCTGCGTGGACGATGGCTTGCCCTTCCTTGTCCGTCTCCCAGCTGCAAGCACGATGGCCTCCTTTGGCTCAATGTGGTGGCTGGGGTGCCTTGGGAAGGCTGGGGGACTGCGGATGAGTTTGTGAGTGCTGTGTTTGCCGGGGGGCTGTGCTCAATAAGTCCAGGACAGGTGCATGCATATGGGCTGATTGGTGCATCCAACCAGCTGCCCAGTGTCCAGGGACAGTGGTGGTGCAGCCACCTCCTCTGCACCAGGGTTTGGGGTCTTCTGATCAGGCAGAGTATCCTGTCCCTCCCCCCTCACCCCAGAAGACAGTACTGTGCAGACCTCACGGGTGCCCTCTCAAGCCTTCCTCTCAGCATGGAGAGCTTGGTGCTGCCAGGGCTCCTCCGGTCACCCTGGCCTGTGTGACATGGGCTGGATCCCAACCTGCTCCTGGCAGGTCCTGGACACCGTGGCAGGCACACAGGGGATGCAGATGCTGATGCTCCCGACTCAGCCCTCTGGGCTCCAGTGAAGTTTCTCCTGATTCATTCCCGGTGGTGTGTGGTGATTTGTGCTATCAGCATCAGCTGCCAATTTGTGAAACCAAAAAGAAACAACCTGAAATTGGCTGAAAGTCACATTACTAAGGCTAATATGGATTTGCTCCCCTAGGAGGATATTAAAAGTCTCCCTTTGTTTGTTGCACAGAGACTGAGCTTTACCATTTTTTGGTCTTTTTGTCAGCTTACTTTGGTATTAAAGCAACTGACATAAACATTTAACTTTATCCTTGTGCATGAGCACTCCTGCTAATTACTAGTTACTGAATTGTAACTCTTTTGACCTTGTGTTTAAAAGATCACCACTGATGCTGTTTCTGCACAGACACTAACCTCCTTCAGGATCCTTAGCTGTTCCTTTATTATGAGCATAGCTATGGTGTTGATGGCTTGCATCTTTGTGCCGTTATATTCTTGTAATAGCTAACGTTAACAAAGTTAAATGGACAAATGAACAAGAGAAAGAGAAGAAAAGCAAAGGAGCAATTAAATGTAACTTTTCATCATGAAAAGGATTTCACTGGTTTATCTTCTAATAAGATTATGTCACCGACACAAGTACCTAGGAGCCCTTGATTGACAGCCTCCTGTACTTTTATCAGGCAGTGTGACACTAAACCTCAGGGCCTTTTGTCCGATAGAGTGAGCTCACGGAAACTTGCCATCCTAATCCCCTTATTCATGTCAAGCACAGAAAAGAAGTCCTGATCAGATGGCACCTTACAACAGTGTCACCTCCACCCCCTCGACACTGGATGGACATGGGACATCTCCTGCTTTGTTCGCTGTCTGCGCTTGGCTCTGCCAGAGCAGAGCTGCTGCCTATGCGTGACACAGCCCAAGCCCTGGCAGCTGGGGCTATCGCATGGCTTCCACGTATCCTATCTTGCACTGCCCTGCATGACAGGCGTTTGCTGTCCTGCTGCCATCCAGGGGAAGCTGTGCTTGCGGTGCAGAAAAATCCCAGGGAGATGGTAGGAGGATTCACAGGCTAACTATTGTTTGGATTTTCTTTTTATTTTTTTAAGTAAGGCCTTTAAAGGAAATATTTCCTTTTGCGTCATGTATGTAAGACCATGGAGTGAAATTCATCACTAAGCTGCTTCAAAATTTCCATCCAGAAAAAGGAGTAAGTGGAACTAAAAAAGCCATCTTCTTAGAAGCACAGCATCAACATGAAGTGCAAAATACTGTTGTTGCTCAGTGGCAATTGTTATTTGGTGTAATATTTCCCAAAGCTCAGAGCAGAATTTTATGTCCTCCAAAGCATGGGTACCTATAGAATTCGTTCACAGAATCACAGAATCACAGAATCCTAGGGGTTGGAAGTTCCTAAGTGTTGTAGAAGTCAGCAATTCATCCCAATCGCTGGTATTATAAGTTTCATAGCTCCGGCCCTTTCTTAGTTCTAGGAATTCCTTTGTGCGTATCCCTGCGGTAACCTATTTCAACTAGCGGTTCCCTGTGGTGCTTTATTTACTTGTCCAACTGTTTGGAAGTCTGTTAGTCTAAAGATCAGATGCTCTGAAACAAATCTTATTACTTTAACCAGCTCTGCAAATTCTTCTTTCTCCGTTTTTATTGACTTCTCTTCAGCTAGAACTAATACACATGCAGCAGGTGGGCAAGTATGTCTCTCCAAGTTTAGCCTCTCAGATTTAACATGAGAAACTATAAATCTTTCTGTTTTCCTTGGAAAATGTGGGAAACCACAAGTATTTGAAGAGTTGCCTTCTTGGTGGATTTGTGAAGTTTATACTGGTTGCTGTAATTTTTGAAACAGAAGTCTGGGAAATTTTAAAAGAATGCTGCTTTCTGAGGGATAGACTAATTATTTTTTTCCTGTGTTAAGTATTTTTTCAAGATGTAATAAAAAGCCAGAGAATGGGAAATTTTAAAGATTTTTTTTTTCCTTTCATCCAGCCTGGCACTATTGGTAGAGATACCGTGTAAAACTTCCTTCAGCTAATTTGCTGCAAGCTGGTTCAGTTGGCACTACTCACCAGTCCCAGTTTTAGAAGGCAAGCTCAGCTCCTCTGTATTTTTCATCTCTGTACACATTTTTAAAGTAATTTGAGATGTTAAAAGTCAGTGCTAATTAAATGTTTTAAGAAATTATCTTTCAGGAATTCCTCTTTTTCCTTTCCGTCTCCCTGCCCAGTCTCCTGGTGACCTGGTGCTCTCCAGTTTGAGCACACATCTCATCTTCGTGAGATGCTTGTGTCTCTCATGGCACTTTCCTCCAGCAGATGTCAAAGTCCTTTGCAAAGCAACCTGCCCAGGGTTCCTGCAAGCTGGGGCCTGTCCCAGGTGCGCTCATCCCTGGGACATACCATTTCTTCCCATGTCTTTTGAGGAGTGGGCTGCACCAGGAGTCAGGATGCGAAAGTTCTCCTGTTTGGGGTGTGCAGAGCAGTTGGCTGCTGCATCACCCAGATTTGATTTTGCACCTTAAGCACCAGTGGCTGCTGTTATACAATGCAAACAAGGAAACATTGCACTGCCTTATTTAAAACAAAACGTCAAGTGAAGGAATCTACAAGGTAGCGGCTTTCCTCTAACAGAGCATGTTTGCTTTGAGCACACAGCTCTGCACGAACCCCAGAATCAGTTATCAGGTATCAATTTGGCAGCAGTCTCTGCAGCAAGGACAGGGCTGGAGGTAGAAAGCTGAATACAGTGTTAAATACCCAGCTCATCACTGAGGCTGGTGAAGGAGTCTATAAAATGTCTGTAGACTTTTAAGGTCAGTTAACTAAGAGGTGAGTTGCGGCAGACAGTGAGATAGCGGGTTGTGCCTGGGGATAAGGTTCAGTAAAGCTGTGAACGGCTGTCAAAACATCAGACTTCTTGGGGAAAGCGTCACTGAAATGCAAGAAAAGGAGTATTTTAACACATTGGAAATGTTAAATGCAAACCAAAGTGATGCAGTACAAGGCTGTGTATTTCAGGAAAGGTGACTTCAGAAAGCAGTCTGGGATTCCATTAATCTCATGGGTTTAATGTTGTGAAACCTGGGGGCTCTCTCCTGCTCAGCTGTTGGCACAAGGCTGTAACTGTGAGCAGCGTTACCTGTGCAGGGTCCCCTGCAGTGACAATGAGCAGGGACAGTTCAGAAGGACATAGGCAATGCAGCACGTTCTGCATCTTCCAGAGGCAACCAAATCCTGTCCTCAGAGTGTGCCCTGAAACTGTACACAACAGCTCTTGACACAGTCCTGCCCTCCTCTGAGCAAGAGGGTCAGTAAATGGGAAACAACCATCCACCCACCGTGAGTCCAGGGTGCTGTTTCTGTGTTAGCAGCGCTTGATGCTAAAGCGTTCTCATTGAAAGAAAAATAACTTTTGTTTGGACCAAAAAAAAAAAGAAAAAACCTTTGGGGATTGAATTTCAGAGCCTCCCTGCCTTCTTCTCAGCCCCCTCCGAAGGCAGGAATGATTTGTGTGCGAGGGCCTGTGACCCAGGGAGGCATTGAACAGTGGAGAGGGGAAACATTTGGAGTTCAGAGGGACAGTGGGTCTTGATGACCAGCAAAAGACAATGCAGATGTTTCAGATCACAAGGTCTCTGATAGTGATGAGAAAATGCCCCCAACAGCCCATGGGATGGATTCTTCTCTGCAGCCCTTTTTTATTTTCCTTGGTATAGTGATGGCACATCTCACAGGATCAAGTTTTTAGGATCTATTGTTGAAGAATTTCTGTGCTTATTGTATTAGGTAACTCTGAAAATTAGGGTGGGATTTAATTTCTCCCTGGGGAGTCTGTTCCAAGCTCTGCCCCGTGTGTTGGCGGTGGCAAGGGGTACCAGACTGGCAGTGGGTACTGCCAGCCCCAGCAGTAGCACGTGGAGGAGGGCTGCCTGCAGAGGAGCAGAGCCAGAGAAGCAATAGTTTTTGGACAAGAGTCCAACACTAACTGCATGTCCCATTGCCTTGTCTGATATAAACAGAGGTTTCCTGGAAACAGGACAGATTCTGGGACAAGGAAAGAAAAATACTGGCAGAGGGGAGAAGGAGAATATGTTTTTCAGGATCGTAATTCAGCAGCGGGTCTGCTGAGTGCCGGTGGTGCTGACCGCTCACCACAGCGGCTCTCTCTTCCTGGTGCCTGTCGATCTTGGCATCCCTGCACTCGAGAGGAGCAGAGAGAAACTGTGGGGCAGCACAAACCCTGCTGATGGGAGCTCTGAGACCCAGTGCCAGTGCGTGGATTTGAACCTGTGTTGCAGCTGGGACAAAACATCTCTCAGCATTGCAGCTGCTGGGCCAGGGAGTTGAATGAATTTTACACCTCGGCTCTGCTGTGAAAAAGTATTCCAGCATTATATACATAACATATAGATGAGCAACAGGAGAGTGGCATAGGCTGCGGAGCCCAGGTTGGAGAAACAACCCCCAGTTGTATCTGGTTTAAAGCTTGGAGAAGCAGTGGACCGCAGTCCTGCTGTGCATAGGCATGTACTGAGTACTGGGGCCTCTGCCGGAGGAAGACTCCGTCCGTGCCCAGGCCCCAGCATGGGTCTCTGCTCCCCAGGCCATGTGGGGCTCAAGGATGGCTCGGATCCATCGTCCCCTGGGCCTCAGCCCCAGGTGGGAGGATGTCGAGGAGGGGGAGATGCCCAGGAGACCGCCCTGCAGCACCGAGGCGGACGTGGGCTGAGCAGGCACCTGGCACCTGGCGGCCTCCCAGGCAGTCCCTGTGTGACTGGGAGGGGTGGTGGGTGCCCAGCAAAGGCCCCGTCCTGCACTGCTGGCAGAGCAGGGCTGGCCATGGGGCTGGGCATGGGCTCGCTTCACCGGGCCATTGTGGCCACTGCAGCTCCAGCAAATCCCCGAATTGCAGGTCAGCAGGGAGGAGAGAGAGGACAGATTTTAAAACATAATTTGCTTTAAAAAAAGTAATTGTCTGTTGGCCTGAGGGACTGCAGAGACTGTGCAAAGTCTTCCCTGCATCTCACTGGGGGGAGGAGGGCTGCCCAGGTCTGCTGCAGGAGGGGGTGAAGAAGGGGCTGCTGTGGAGTCGGCCGGAGCTGCCGCCCTCGGCATGAGGCCCGATCCTGCCCTGCACTGCAGCGCCGGGCATGGCTGCGGAGTGCCTGGGAGAGCCGGCAGTGGTGGGTTTGCATCCTGGCACCTCTGTGACAGGGACTGCGTGAAGCAATTCCCGTGGATGCTGTTGCGCTGGAGCCTGGCAGAAGAGAGAGAATTTCCTAACTGTGACAAATGCCTGCTTGAAAAAATGTGTCTTTATTTACCAGGGGTGTGTTCAATTAGGCTATGTTTTGGAAAAGCTGTCTTGTCCCTTTGACAGTCTCCCCTGCGATTTGAACCATCTCTTCTCAGAAAAAGGCTAGAAAATGTTTTGCTTTAAAAATATTTAGGAACCCCATGTTTCTGATGCCCCACTTTGCAGTCCAGCTTTGACGACTTCTGATGTCAACTGACACAGGAACTTTCCTTATTGCCTGTACATGCTGCCGAGAGCCTTGTAGGCAAAGCTGTTCATTGCCTTTTATATGTGATGGTAAGTTACTGCTTTCTTATCGGATATAGCTAAAAAAAATGAAAACCAGAACATGGTTCCCAGAGAACCTCTATCACAAGGTGTTATAATTAAGAAACTGCTTGCCTGATCTGTTATGATTTTGGAAGAATGTGACTTTGTGATTTTGAAAAAAATGACTACCACCTCAGTGTGATTTCCTACCAGCGAGACAGACACACCTTTGGCTTTTGATTTTGGCATTCTGTGTTGGACTTATAATGGAAACTGAACATGGCCTTTATTATCATTATGGTTGAAAAAGCATTATTAAGGGCATGACTTCAGTTTTGTAAGCATATGTGGGAACAAACACTTAAAATATTAAAGAAAAGTTTTCAGTACAGTATGTTTAGAAACAAATGATCTTGGTTTTCCATTTCTGGACTGTTCTATGTAAAGCCAAATGATCAGTGCTCAGGGATGCTGCCTTTCTTCAGCACTGAGTGGGGTTTCAGACAGAAGAGAAGAAAACTGCCTACTTTAAAATGGTGCTGAGCTAGCAACAATGCTTCTTAGTCCAAAACAGCTTCACAAAGTACCATCTCTGGTAATCAGCTGATTTTTTTAGGTCATATGTAAATTAAGAATACATCTGCTTTCCATATGTCCCACATACACAGCTTACATATGTTTTTGGATGTATTATCTCAATCATATTTATTGGCCAAAGCAAAAAAATTGAAGTTTAAAATATTTTTGGATTCATAATATTATAAAACCAAGAGCTATAAAGCAAATGAATCATGTACTACACTCCAGTTATAGTGTACAATTACTATGTGTATTTAAGAGCTGTATTTCTTAGCTGAAGCGAAATCTATAGTCAACAATGCTATCTCTCCTGTATTTTTGTCTAACAGAGATCTAAAGAAAAATTAATTACACTTCTTTGACTGATTGTTATTCTGCTGAAGTATGGTTCTAATCCTTATTAACATTCTCTAAAGTCATGCATGAAATATGACTTTTGCACCACACTCTGTGGCATATGTTTTCTCTTTCCAGTGTATTTTTCAAACTATCTTCAACCCTCACTGCTGTTCATTATTTTAAGATAGGTTTAAAGTTTGCCACAGTCTCAAAACTGATCCAGTACAGAGCGTTGCAAGGGAAAAAAATGACACATCATTCTGCTCATGAACACAAATTGCTTCTGATTATTTAGCTTTGAATGTTCTCCTCATACTGTTTTTATTAAAAGCCCCAGTATATTTACTCTTGATAGTGTCTTCAATTAAGTTAAAAAGAGTCCCTTTTCTATAGCAGTATGTAAAGAAAATAGTTGTTACAACCGCAAAATTACCGAAAAAACCTGGTTCTAGTAAAGTACTACTTCAGTTCAACAACCACAGCACGAAGTTTGCTGTTTTCTTGTAAACTTTCCAACCATTAGATAAACAGTGTCTGTATCTTCACATAGAAAGAAGCACCCTCTCTTTGTTTAAGGACAATTGTTCTGCAGCTCTCTGAAAAACGTGCACTCCATTAATCCATTTATCAATATGTAAAACTTGCTCATTTGGATCTAGAATGACTCTTTTTTGACCAGTGGTGAATAGTCTTTGCTCCGGGACCAATTGTGGTAACAAATTGCTAAATGGTTTAGGCAGAGCGCTCTGGTTCTGTTCATTTGCCTCCTTGTGAGCGCAGTTAATTTAAGCTGTGACAAGGGGAAGGAAAGTTGTTACAAGTGGGATCCTGTGACTTCAGCACACATTGCACACAGCCAGGAATGTTTTCCTTTTCCTTTTATAAAATAGTGATTTAGAAAAACGGTTCAAGTTTAGCAGTTTCTGGAGCTTCTATTCTAATGGCTTCACAATAACTGGTTTTTCTTTTGAAAACATTGTCTTTTAGTGCTGTGCTGTCACAGCCTAATATTGTACAAAGGCATAACTGGACTAAACATGTCGGGAACATGTCAGTAACTTTCCATAAATTATTCAGTCTCTTTGGGAAAACCCCTAATTATGTGTTAACTCATTTTCTACTTCAGAGAAGTTTTGTCTTGAACTTCAGAGTCCAATTGCTGGGGAGCTTTTCTTTCTTTTTTTTATTATTATTATTTTTGGATTACTGTATTTCTGCTTAAAATTCTTTGTGCGTGAGGTCTGACAGAGATCAGCAAGGATCTGGCAGAAATGGGACAGCAAAAATCAAAGAATGAACTAGAGCAAGGGGATCGGCTTTAAAATGCTTTAGGCAAATCCTGGAAACACGCAGGACATGAACATCTCTGCAAAGCCACGCTCCTTCCTCCGCCGAGAGCAATTGCCATACATCCCTGAACGAATACTTTAAATGCTCCAGGCTATAAAGCTGTTTGTGCTTTGAAGGCAATGGGGTACGGAGGAAAGGACTGTTTGAAACATGTCACTTTGAACTGTGTTGGAGGGTCCCAGGGAGCTGGCCACCACCGTCCGCCCCTGTTCCCTCAGAGGTCTGGTTCCAGTCTGCAGGCCCTGGAGCCAGCCCCATAGTCTGGTCAGGTGGCCCCACTGTGAGATGTCAGGCTGATAAGTGAAAGTAGAGACTTTTGAGTGAAGATCAAGAGTTTACGGCTTGAACTGCATCTCTTGCTATGTGTAACAGTTCAAGATGGTAACAAAAGGGTTTTCCTGCCTGCAGAGACAGATGCTGCCTTTTCAAAAAAATGTTGCTTTACATTTGAAGCCTCAGCATATGCTGTAATAAAGTCCATCCTGCAACTTCAATGGATTGCATCATGAGGAAATTCAGAGAGGAAGGAGCTTTAGGTAGATCTGCAGAATCTATTATGAACTAATACCCCATGAAAAAAACAGGACTATCGAGTAGGGGTCAGTCATGGCTCGGGTTCGGTGCCATCCTGTGCTTTAGCTATGCTAGCGTTGCCGCCCAGATGACCGGATAGGGAAACAGGTCTGGGACGCTGCTAAACACCCGAATTGTGGTAGTGTGGAGAAAAAAACCTCCACCAAAATCTTGATCCTACATTTCCTGCCTAACAGATGTATCATTCCTATCAGCTGATAGGCAAAAGTTATGTAGGTACAGGACAGTGCCACATTCAGCCAGTTGCTGTACTGAGAAGTAGGAAGTAACCAAATCTTCCTCTTGGAGTGAATCTGTATTGTGCATCTTCTGTGTTACGGAGTCTCGGCAGGCAGATGTGAGCATACTTCTGCAGCCGATCTGCCGCAGTGCATCACCGTTGCTGCAGTTTTTTCTCTCTCCTGTTTCTGCTCTTCCAGACAAGTCAAAGACTTGTAGCAGAGGCAGGGATGTTATCCTGGTTTTCCCTCCCTGAGGGATGTTAGGGCAGCACTCACCAAGTCTTCCGAGCAGGGAAGGGTGAGAAACATTTCCCTTGACTTTTTATTTTAAAGCTGTTGTTTTTGATACGCTTTTGCATATTCTTTCTGAAACAGCCTGGCAATTAAGCTTTACTTATACACGTGTTTGTGAAAAACAAAACAAATAAACTCTTGTTTATTCTTCAAAATAAATCTCACAATGTGCATTTAGAAATGCCATGATGGTTGGGAACAGAAGTTCACAGCAATGCATGGACGTGGCGTGCTGTGGCTTATGGTGGATAATAAACAGAGTATAAATGCTGGGGTTAGAATACAGAAAATGTGCAAAAAAAAGTGTAGAGTAATTCTGATGAGGAAGAGAGGTTGCAAAGAGGGATATTTACTCTGATTATCCATAGTGAGTAAACAGAGAACCCTTTGATGTGCAGAAGGGGTGTAATCAACAGATATGCTCCTTGTTTTTAGTAATTTGCTCTGTGACCATTTTGAATGGAGGAAAGGCTGTAAATTTCTGTTTGGTTTAGTACTGACAGTAGGGAGCAGTACTAAGCTGGCTGCCAGCTAGAGTCACATGGGCTGGAATAAATTTATGCTTGAAAATGCAAGAATTTTTAAAGAAAAATATTTGTGCCTGGCATTTGAGTTCAGTTTCTGTTATGCTGGGATTTTATAGAGGTTAGATTTGTAATTTCACATTTTTACATCCAAATTATTGTCTCCCAGCAGTGTAAATCTACAATACTTTCACCGAAGCAGGGCAAAGCCAGTGTGAAGTTTATGCAACTTTATCTAGTCCAAACCTTCCAGCAAAGGGCTGTCAGATGAGTGTGAACTCTCAAGCCCCCAGTAAAGATGCTGTTATTAAGTATAAATACAGAGTAGATCTTAATAGCTATAATTAACATGTGTGGCTGTTATAAATGAACAGAAACTGGCTTTGTGTTTCCATTTTGAAGGCAGGGGATTTACTTGGAGAACATAGAAAGTGTGAGCGGCTGTGAGGGTCAGAGCAGGGCAGGTGCTCAGGAGAAGACAGACCGGGCATGTGGGGGGATGCTGCCCCACAACCTCTCCCAGCTGCAGGGGATTTGTGATTTGGGGACTTTCAGGGCAGGGAGTGAGTCTTTAGAAACTTTGGTCTGTACAGTTTCAATATTTAAATATTTATTCTAAAGGTTGGATTAAAATCCCTTTTCCCATCTCGTTCTTGGGTATAATGTGCATACAGGCAATAGTCAGGGTATGTCTGTTGCTGATATAAATAATGTAAAGAAACTGAGCTTGCATCCGCTGGTGTTACTGTGTTGCTCTAGCACAGGACTGAGGGGACAGGGCAGTTTTGGTGGTGGCCATGTCACGGGGCAGCATGAGCTGTGTGGCATCCCAGGTCCTTTTCTGCAGACAGCAAGGACGCAGCTCATCGGGAGGAGGCGAGAAGGTCGGGGCAGTAAGGCTTGTCAGCCTTGTCATCCTGTCTGCTGCTGCGGCAGGGGACAATTCAGCAGAGTAGCTACAGCCGAGCCTCTGCTGAAGGTGAGCAGTTGGGCGGAACTGAATGCCAAGCCAAAAGGGTCACATTCGTCTCAGAGGCAGCGTGCTGTGCGAGGTGCAGGGCTGCTTCCCTCGCCCCTGGAGCCAGGCTGCACGGGTGGAGGGCTGCCGGGCCTCTCCAGAGGCTCTGGCTCGCATCCAGCTGAGGGTGCTCCAGCGAGGAGGTGCTCCAGTGAGGAGGTGCTCCAGTGGTGCTGTTCACCCGGGCCCTGAGGGGCTCGACGCGGGAGGCATGCTGAGTGCACACCGCGCAAGCTGACAAGATCCGGTTTCACACAAAATGCAGCAGCAGCCAAAACCTTCTCTTAAAGCACTGCCAGAGGAGGAGCTGGGGTGCTTCTCCCTTTCCCCCTCCCTGCAGCAGCCTGGAGCACTTGTGGGGAGCTCTGCACCCTGCTTCTCCTGACAGCACCCTGGGGCTAGTGGGGACAGCCCTAGGGGGGGGACTGGCCTTGGCCAGGCAAGTGCCCTCGCTGCTGGTCCGCCCAGGTCACACCAGCCTCTGGACCCTCACCTGATGACTCCTCTGTACAGTGGAGCAGGATCTTCAGGATGGTGGAGATGGGACCTGCCCCAGACACCTTGTGGCTCACAGGTGAGGGTGGTGAAAGGTGTGAACCCCCTCAAGGGGAGGAGAGAGTGGAACCAACATCTCCCACTTCCTTAACCCACAAACTTGTAGCCCACAGTCTCATTTTTGCAGCCTTCAGGAGAAGGCCTCTCCATAGAGAGTACCGTACAGTTGAGCTCTAATTACTTTTTGCACTGTTGTATGATAACATTCTTAATGCGTGTCCCACAAAGGAAGCAGCCATGTCCTGTACAGCATCAGCACCTGCAAGGACATCTTCATACTCCACCAGCAAAGTTGCTCTCGTGTTCTATTCTGGGCATATTGGGTGCCTGTGGCAACTGAGAGCACAGAGAGAGCACAAGCAGTTTGTTTTCACCATCCTCTTCTCAGGTCTGTGGTGTAACTTTCAACGCTTGGTACAAAGGCAACATCTTGGTAGAGGAAGCATTAATTTGCTGCATATTGTGAAATAGCATATGCACATGCCCACATGCTTGGGCATGGATGCCCACAGTGGAGAAGAAATAGTAGCAGGGTGGAAGGCTCTTCCCTTCATGAGAGCTGAGGGCATAAAGCTGTGAGGAGGTGATTAGGCAGGCTGGCCTTGTGCAAGCTGGGGGCGACTCTCTGGTTGCATCAACATTTGCACTGGGACTGCTCCCACACGTGGGGTGATGGGATGCTGCTGTGGGTGCTTCGGTCCCAGGGGAAACAACTGGTGTGCACGTGTGAGCCTGCCAGGCTGATCCCTGCATGATACTGAGCACGAAGGCATTCCTGAGGCTTCCTCAGGACAGGTTGAGTGTCAATCAGCCTCTGTCAGCATTTCCCAAGCTGTTTTACCCCCTGTCCCACTTCCAGGTGAACTTGACTCTTACGCCCCCACTTTTCTCAGCCTGGGCACAGTGCCGTGCTGACACAGCTATTCCAGATTCAGGAGCTAATCCAAAGCCCCCAAGCATTCCTGCATCCTCCCAGGAGGGTGTGCCCACAGTTTGAAAGTATTGGCATGTGTGGAAGATACTGATGCCATGGCCTGCAGAGCTCCTCGAAGTTGTTACTCCTGGTGATGCACGCCAGCATCACTGGGAAACGGTTAGAAGTCCTGGCAAGGTGACCAGGGCTGGCCCCCAGCCTCATTGTCTGAACTTGCATGCCGATGTGTGTGAGAGCAGCGAGCAGGACCCTGGCTGAGGGCCTTGGAGTTGTATCAGTTCAGCCGTATCTGTGCATGCAGGCAGCCCATGACGTTCCTGGACAGTCTGCTCTCTCCAGCTTCAGCTCCAACACTCACCGCTGCAGTGGCTGAGGCTCAGGGCACACGGAGCTCTAAAGTACACAGTCCTCTCACCCTCCTGATGTTCATAGCTAAATATCTCAACATTTAGAGTCTCCAGACCCAAACATCATCCTGCTGTGTGTAAACACTATGACTAATGTCTGTCACATGCTGTTTGCTCTCCAGGGTCCTTCCCACAAGGAGAGGCATGGCTGCTCTGTGTCCTCTTTTGATGAGGTTCTCTGACTACTGGCGACACATTCAAACGGGGCAAGGTTGAGAAAATGTGTGTAACAAGAAATAGAGGAAGATCGTGACATAGGTTCACTGAGAAAGTTCTTTCTTCTTCCCTCTCTCTTGTTCATTGATATCACCACTATCTTATTCATGTATGACACGACCTGGCTACTGAACTGAAAACATCTGAGCATCGTGTTCCTCTGGACACAGCACACAGAAAGATTTTAACTTAACAGGCCTCTTTTTTTCAAGCCATCACTCGTATTCCATATACATAGGCAACTAATAGCTGCATGTACCACATACAGAAGACATCAGAGAAGGAGCTGATCTTTGCAGGGACTTTAAGCAAGGGTTCCAGCAGTGTATCATCACTGCATCCTGAAATCGTCCATGAAACAAAGATCTAAACCATTGCATTACTCCTCCCCGAGCCTCTGCTCCTTTCTGCCAAGAGGCACAGGTGAGATCTGTATCTCCTCATTATTGGCTTCACATGCTGCCGAGCTCGCCAGGAGTTTGAAAAGGGTGACTTGGTTCTGGGGAGTTTCCTGGTTGATGTGCTGGGCTGCAGGACTGGAGTGGCTAGAGACCAAGAGCAGGGCTGCTTTTTGGGGTGTCCCAGGCTTCTGGGTGCAGATGAATGTACTCAACTCTAAGAGTACAGGAAAGTTATTTTTGTGATCAAGTTGCAAGCATTTCTTAGGGCCTGTGGACTAGGAGTTGTTTGGCTGCTGTGGTAACAAGGTGGATTGCCTGTCCAGGCAGCGATAGACATAGAGTGTCCTCCTTACTGCTGTGTGAGCAAAGGTTGGTTCCACAGCACAACTGAGGATGTGAACAGGACCAGAGAAGGAGAAGAGCCATGGGAAGGAGATGAACTTCAGGCTGGTGTGCAGTGAAACCTCCCAGGAGAACTGGGAGTCTGTGGCATTTCACTACCATTGCAGACAAGGTACCTGTGAATTTCTTAGTGAATCCTTTAGTCTCTGGTGGTCTGTAAATAAGCATAAAATGCATGTTAGTTTTGGCTCAGGTTTCTATTCTCAAATGAATGAATTTGAATGAACTTGTCTTATCTGTGGAATCTCTCTTGGAACTGATGTTTGCAGAGAAGATAAATGTGCTGCTGCCTGCCTACTTGTCCTGACTTAATCTGTGATGCACTGAGCAGTGTCCTGGGGGGATTAGGAGAGCTAGAGGAGACTTTAGGATGTCAGGCTGCCAGGGCCTGGTGGTGCGACCTGTATCAGTTTCTCCATCAATGATAAGGCTGTGGATTGCATGTTAGCAGTAGAGCATCATGGTTTCAATGTTTTCCAATGTGTTTTTTTTTGTAGGGAGGTACTGTACATTGGTGTCCTGTTATCGCAGCATCCAAATGAAGATACGTAATGGAAAAAAAATTCATTTCCCATTTATGTCTAGGGCAGGCCAGCATACCTGTCTAGTGCAGCACATACCACTAGGGAGGGCTGCCTTTAGATGGTAATGTTTTTCAGGTTAGTTTTAGCAAATGTTAAACCAGCTTGAGGTTGACTGGGCTCTCTTTCCAATTCCCTGCACAAATTTCTGTTTCCAAGAGCTTGTGAAAATCCTAAGTGAAAGCATGCTGTACACTCACAATGTCAGTAAGTTACATTTGTAAAACATAAACTACAAAGATCCTATTAAAACTGTCTCATAATAAGGGTCCTTAATGTATGGATTCAAACTTGGTACCAGTGTCCTTAGAAGGATGCAACATGAGCAACATTGTCTCAAAATTTCATTGTCCTATAAATGAAGTGTTTTACCAGAGAATTGTTTAAGCATCTTTTAAACTAAAGATTCATTCAAGGTGGAAATAAAATGAACTGAAAATGACAGAGGAGTGAGCAACGAGCAGTCCCCATAGGCCAAATCTCAGTAGGAGAAAACACTTAAAGTTTCTCTAGTGCTGGCAGGTTCAAAAGTCAGGGCTGGTTTCAATTAGCCTGGGAGAGTCTCAGTGATAAACAATTCCTGTGGTCTTGAAGTAAGGGGGCTAGCTACATGCAGCCATTCTAACTGCTTGAGCTGGCCCTATTCCCTCTGCTCTGGGAGTAACTGTCTCTTTGAATGAAGTATTTGTCATCGTTTGTATATGAATTCTTTTGAGTTTTTGAGAGCAAGGAAAATACAAAGTTTTCTGGTTAAGGCATTTTTTGGTCTGAAAATCCCCCAGGGTATCAGCTTAAAATATGCATGACGTTCATGCAATTTATTTTCTTTAAGGGGCTGGAAAATGTGAGTGTGTGCAGATGTGTTTGTGTGTATGGGCTGCATGATCCCCCAAGTTCTGCCTGAGGGATAAGCCCATGGGAATGCCTGCTCCGCAGTGGAGCAGTGCAGACCCACAGGTGGAGGAGGGCTGTGGCTGCTGCGACATGCCATCCTGCAGACAGGCTAACCTCTTGGTCGTACCCTGTCTGGAAACCCTGTTCACTTCTGCCTATAGTATTTCAAGAGAGGGGACAGGAATTTCAGGTCATTCCAGCTGTGTGTGTGGCATAGGAGCCTATTCAAGGCTCCTGGAGCATCTCCACGTTTTGTGGTTGTGCGCCCTGACAAAGCCCATTGTTACAGTTCTTCCGGCAGACATGCTAAAGCATTGCAGTACTGAGATGCATCGTGTCACTGGTGCTCACAGTTCCTAAACTGTTGAGAAAATACTTTTACATCTTGTACATGTTATATAGGGGTAAAGTGAGAAGCTGAGATCAGAAATGCTATACTTCTTCAAAAAAGTCATATCCTCAGTGCGTGGTAGTGCCTAGGCAGGTAGTGAAGTGATGGTTCGTCTGATCATTGCCTCAAACCTTACTCAGAACTCACACCAGTCACCTTTTTTCCAGGGATGCCAATCTTGTGGTGACTGGATGTGCCTTTGCACTTGCAATTTATTTTCAGGTGACCAGAACAGCCCTCTTTAAAAAAAACCCAACAACTAAAATCAATCAACAATAGTTCTGCATTCAATTAATCTTAAAATAAGCTCCTGATACATGACTCTCAGAAAATATGGGGCTGAATGTATTTTTCTAGAATCACAAAATAGTCAAGCAAAGAACACAAATAATAGTCTGTAGTCTCTTGTTGGATGTTTTTTTTACTGTCTTTTGGAGATAGCTGTTTTGCTTGTAGGTTTGAAAAGTCCAGTGTCACATGAAATGCTACTTCTTAATGATGCTGGATTGCCCTATTCAGACTAACTTACTGTTAAAGATTTATGGTAACATGTTTAGGAATAGGTTGGAGGATTGTGTATAATAATTATAGACCACCATATGCTCTTACCCCATAAAACTTTTATTTCTAGCCAAAACACTAAGAAGCACAAGCTTGCCTTTTCCATTTGAAAAGGAGATACTAGTGTTTTCCCATAATGTGGCGAGTACAGCAGAACCTATTCAAATGAATCTTGGTGAAAGAGAGAATTTTTGACAAATACGATTTCTGTGCAACAAAACAAACTGCACAGGATAGTTCAGTAAGCCCCCTTAAATCATGCACAGTACAAATCCTTTAGAGCAGGAGGATCTATTTTTATCATGAGAGTTTCCATAGCAAAAGCTGATTTAACTCCTTAGGGTGAAGTTCACGCCAGTGCATGTCTCTGTGAAAGATCAAACTCCCTTTAACACATGCATGAGGGACCTGCAGAAATCTTGCATTTGGAGTGGAGAGCAGATGTCCATACACAAACATCCAAACGTGTGTTGAGAAACTTCTTTGTACCTATGATATAGTTCCTTCACCAGCAGTGATGAGATCTCAGAAAGCTGTGAGCAAAAAAAAAATCTTTCCACTGTACTTTTTGGAGCAGGCAGCCTTGCACAAGACAGCTTAGGAACTTCATGCTGGGGGGAGAATGACACAAATTTCACAGTTCAGCAGAGGCTCTGAACTGTGAGGGTGCTATTGTTACAGAAGGAAAACATTTAACAGCGCAAAAACCATCTTGCTTAGTATACCGTCTGGTCAGCTGAGTGTGGCCTTCTCCAGGATGGACTGTGCAAGCAGCCATCACCTGGTGAGCAGCGAGTGTCCAGTGCCGTTCACAGGTGAGGTGGTACAGAACTCTCCTGTGTACCACTGGCTGGCATCCTGTACTAGGTTGGACTTGCCTGACTTTATCCAAAATGGGCTTTTCCTGCTCACGAGAACACGTCCACAACCATGGGTCAGACATGTCAGACCCCTCCCTGCATGCCGAGCAGCACAGTGTGTGCTTTCTGCTTTGCAGAAATGTGCATTTCGGGGAGGGCCCCTGTGTAGCTGAGGGCATGGGCTGTCTCCATGGCAATGAAGGTGATGGCACAGGTGCAACATCATGTTTTCAGGGCTGCAGCAGATGGGTTGGGAGAAAACAAGCTCATAAGGGTTAACTGAAGAGAGTTCTTGCAGCAAGCAGCTGTAAGAAGTGTTTAGTGTAGGACTTCTGTGCCATCCCCAATAGGTGATGGATGTGTTGACCTGGGACTTGTGATACTGGAGTCCTGTTGCCAAATCCGTCACAGAGTGGGGCTGCGTGCAAGGGAGTGGCAGGATTATTTCGCTGGCAGGTACGATTTACGGGGTCCAAACTGAAGCAATTAGGTTCACAGGGATGTAAATCAGTCAGGATTTGTCCTTCTCTGATCCGGGACTGGCTCTCCTTGCCAGGTGTGGCCAGAGGCTGTGCAACATCTGCAGGGATGGGGGTGGCAGCGGCAGCTGCTGCTGGACCCGGTGCCAGCCTGAGGCCCAGAGCGGTGGCTGGGGTTTGCTCTCAGCTGGGCCCAGGGCTCTGAGGTGGGCCAGGACCCGGGCCTGTCCTGGTGGGGTCTGAAGGCCCAAGCAGCCCTGTTCGCTGCTGGTGGCTGAGCCTCTGGAGAGGGTCTGCTGGTGCTTGAGGAATTCTGGAGCAAATTCCCTCCCAGCAGAGCCATAAGAAGCCTCAGTGGCTATTCCAGGACTGCAGTTGTTCTTACAAGCTGCAGTAGCCAAGGGGATTCTTTGAATCTCAACATAATGCCTCTTTTTTTTTTTTTTCTTTTTTTAAGTAAGCTTCTTGGTGAAGGCATCCTACAGAAGTAAAATTTGTGCATGAAGGTGAGCTGTGGCACTGCCACAACATCTGAGTTACTAAAAGATGATTGCTAAAAGAATCTGACCCAGAAGGTCTTGTTTCAGGTATTATATTCTCTCCTTCACAGTTTTAACACACATGCTGCCAATTCGCACTAAAAATAGGTACTCATATTTAAGATACTTGCTTGAACTCAAAAACTTGAAAAAAACAAGAAAGCTGAGTAGCTTTGTAAACAAATTCAGATCAAAGTTTGTTATTGGATAAAATCTACAGCAATATAGAAATTAAAAGATAATACCTCCAGACTGATCCTTGCATCTCTCGCTAAAGTAGGGTTTGGTCCTAAACTTTTTTCATGTTGAACTCTACGAAAGATAATCTTTAGTCTGAACAAATTCTTTGGCAAATTCTGCTTAAAAACCCTAGAATACAAACTGTTCTTTTTAAAAAGGAGTTGAGTTCCATGATCTGCAACCAAGCATGATTTCTACTGAACTTGGTATAGGCTATGCTCATTTAAAAATACACACTATTAATTCCAACATCAAAAATGTGACTTGTCATGTGTAGATAAGAATTCAAAGCAATATGCAAGCTCTGCTGTTAAAATGGCTCGAGGTGTCAGTGTTGAGTTGTTGAGAGTGTATAAATCATATGTATGTGTGATTCTTGGGCTAGTACCTGGGGATTTGCTTGATATGATTATACACACTGCTCTGCTCACTTAGTTCATTTCACATCTGCCTCAGGAGCGACCTCAGGAGGCGTTTACATTGATTATTTCCCTCTCAACAGCCAACACAGTTCAAATAAAGCAGACTATGCATAATTAAAGGCATCATTGCTTTCTCACTCAAAATAGTAATGGGGCAGTGGATCTAATTTCCTACTTAACACAGAAAGGCTCTGATTATTAACTATTCCTATGATTATTGTTTACTAAACTCATTTTAATAATGGCCTGTTCTGTTTTGTTTTTTTTTTCCTTCTGGAAGACCCAAGCTGTTCTGCGTATCCTGTAAGAGCATGACAGCGCAAACAGCTGCTCTGGAGAGGGGATGTGCACAACATTGCAAAGGATTGGACATCCAGCAGGAATCATGCAGGTTCTCAGCTAAAGACTTAAGTTGCAGGCTAAAATTGATGTTGTGCTGCAAGATATGCACCAATAAAAACTGTCACATATAGAAAAGTCAAAAAGAAGTGAGGGATGAGGAGGAAAAAAAAAGGTAGTTCCTATGTTAGAAACACCCAGGGAGGTCCTTCTGCACCACACCTTTAGGAAGACAGACGGGAATGCTCACTTAGTCACAGCTTGGCTTGGTGATGGTGGGTGCCGAGCCCGTCACTGTGGAGCACCGAGCACCCGAGGAGCTGCTCCGTGTGGCAGGGAGCGCCTGGGGCGTGCAGCACTGGGGGCACTTCACTGTCAGCACGCCCCAGCGCGATCCCATGTGAGCTTGCTCATGTGGTGGACAGCTGTGTTTTTCTGACAATGCAGTGGTTAGTGTAGAAGACGCCCACTTTCAAAGCCAGTCTTGTATCTGTTTTTCCTGTGGGAGAAGTTTTTAGCACTGCCTCTAGACTCTGGCTTGCATGCTTCAGAGGGCTGTTGTGCTCTTATTTCATTAGCATAGTAAAATCTGCACCTCCCAGTTCATTCCCCTGAGAACTGAAGTGGGGAAAAAAAAAAGCAGCTCATACACTGACAAGGCTTCTGCCACTGAAAGAGAAAGTTGGCTGACGAGAAAAGGTTGAAGGATTGTGCTGATGGCACAGAGAAGCAGCTGATCCTGCCTGATGTCAGGCAGAAGCGTGTCGGCTGTGAGCCTTGATCCAGACACTGTGCCCTTGCAGCAGGAAACGATTACACCACGCAGGGCTCCTGCTCAGGCAAGACTTGCACGTGGTGTCGGGCCCTAAATTATCAGCTCTCCAGAAATAAATCTAGAAAGTAAAGACATTTTGTAAACTGGTCGTATCTGGTGGAATTGCTAAGCTGAGGGATCCCTTCTTAAGCTAAAAATCCAGAGAAGTTTGAGCCAAAATTCTCTGTGAATTTACCTGGAGGTGGCAGGCAATAAGCTGAGCTTTGGGACTTGTAGTGTGAAAATGTTCATCCAAGCATTGTCTTGTCTTCAGCTCTTACTGGTCCTTTGCAGTGCTGCATCCTGCTGCTCTGAGGCTGGGCAGGTTTGCCTTTGCAGCAGTCGCCCCAGTGGGGACACAAATAACAGAGTATCTTTATGGTGACTGGTACATACTCTCACATGTTTAAGTTGCTCAGATTTTGTGGGAAAGATATGACATCCACCTAGACAACATCTTGTTTCTGTTGAGCTGGGCAGCCTGTATCTCGTAATGCTTGAGAAAAATCCGTCAAACCTCGTTGCTCTCAGTGAATTAGCACCGGCAGCTTTTCTGGTTCATACATCTCTGCCAAAGTTAGTAAAATTTCCTATAAAATGAGGACAGTGCCAGGTGCTCATTCCCCTCCTGTCTTTTGGCCAGTCCTACCACCCTGGTCTACCTGAGTCCATGCCAGAGCTGGTGTGCAGAAGGGCCAGGGAAGTGCCGCAGCCCGGTGCCTTCCACCTTCACTCCAAAGAATGGTCCAGTAGACATCCCTCTGCCTCTGAACCGATCCCTTGGGATACTTCCAGAGCAATCCCAGGAGGTCTCTTGAGGCTGACCTTCCTCAGCCATATTCGCACCATGGGGCCAGGCTGGACCCTGTCTGTGTGCAGGGCTGGATGACCCAGAGGGGCCAGACTGGTGGCCCTGCCAAGGGCACTCCAGTGCCCAGATGTGTGTCCTTAAGGCTCAGGGGTCATTTTGTCTGGAGCTGAGTCCTCGAGGTGTTGGCCTGTCTCTGGCACTGCTCCAGTGTGGTTTGCCAGCCAGCACTAGGGGGGTGTTCAGGGTATGAGCTTCTCTGAACGTGTATGAAATTGAACACTTTGTATAAATTGACCAAAACCAAAAAGTCCCATGTCAGTTAGCCTCGTATTTTACTTAACTTGAGCAAACTGAGTTAAAACAAAAGCTAGTGATTGTAAGAAATAACTGAGCAAACTTCTGTGAAAAAAGTCACAAACTCTGTTCACTCCACAGACTGTTAAATATCTGACAAACTTCTGGTTAACTTTAGCAAAGACCAATGACAAGTGGGTTATTGCCATTGTAAATTGTATCTAACAGTTTAATAGTTGTAATACCTGGTATGTTCTTTTTAATAATATGTGTCTGGAGTGTTGCAGAGCAGAGAAAGCATCTGGATCTATGGCAGCTGAAGTAGAAAGTTGTTTTTCTGTTTACAATATGACCTCTGCTCATAATAATGTTCTTTAAGTGCATGTCTTGTGTGTGCATATACTATGTATTTAGTGTGTGAAAAAGGTCTATTTTTGTGTATGAAAGTTAAGATTCTAGTGGATTTTTTTTCAAGATTGGAAATGAGAAACACTATAAGCAAACCCATGTTGTTTCCACTGGAAAAGGTCTGTCAGCTGGCAAAACAACTGTCTGCACTACATTGCAGACAAAGGTGAGGGCTGTGTCACATCCATGGACCCCGGAGCTGCTGAATCTGAGCTGCAGCAGCCTGAAGCTTTTCAATGCCACAAATGCCCTACAGAGAGGGCTCCAGTAACTTAAACCTTCCAAGGCTGCAAGTATATGCCTGTTCAAGCTTTCTTAATTCAGTGATCTGTGTGTGTATCAGTGTGTGTAGCTGAGTAGAAAGGGATTCTAGACATGACCATATCATTCCTAAATTTTGTTTAGAAACTCACACCAGCAGCTTCTTTTACAGGTAGGAAACATTAGCCTTAACTGATAGATAATTGAGAGGTGATAAACGAGGCTTTGCAGAGCTCTGTGTCATGTTTCTGCTGTTTCTGTGTGTGAAATCAGTTTTGGAATAGGTGGATATAATTCTGCTTGTCTTATTCTGAAAAGCAAAAGCTATAGGGTTTAAAGGGAAGAATGGTGCTTTTCAGTACAGCCTGAGCAAGCTGGGGTGGACCTGTCAGACAAGACACTGAGATCAGAAAGAATCCAGCTAAAAATGAGCTATCAATGAAATAAACTAAAACTTTTTTAATAGCTGCAGTATACTCTGCCTTAGATATGGTTTTAGTTAAGCAATGCCAAGTCCAGCCCCTGCACGCAGTTTTCCTGTAGAAGACACTGCAGTAGGGGTTTCAGCAGTGCCCACAGATGTCCCGTGGGCCCAAGGCCCCCAAGTGTCCCTGCATGCCCCTCACCTCGGAGCACAGCTCTTTCCGCTCTCTGGGATGGAGAAAGAAGGACTTGCTGCAGACCTTCCTCTTGCAAATCCCTGGGCTTGTTGCAAATCCCCAGGCTTGTATGGTTTGGGTTGGAAACCCACCCCATAAGTGATGCAGAACTGAGAGCAAAAACATTAAAACAGGGCTTCTGTTCTGAGATGCAAACAAAGGAAAACAATTTCTGCGTTGGGGTTGCTTTGCTTCCCTCCATACTTCATGTGCAGATTTTCAAAAGTATGCTGTTGCAAAACGCAGATCTCTGTTAGGATCAGGAGGACCAGGACTCTTGGTCTCACCAATCTCTTGCCCATTGCTCATCCAAGAAGCTGGTTTTGTTCAGAGTCCTGGGCAAGGATTTGGGGCTGGCAAAGTACCACACTCCAATATTGCAAAAGATGTGGGTGCTGCATAGGTGGCAGAAGACTGCGGTCCTCAGGCAGCCAGCAGTGTCCAGGGAGGACTGGTACAGTCCTAGAAAGAAAAAATCAGTGCCATCATCTTCATCCCTGTGAATTTCTATCGGAGACTTCCGGTAGTTCTCCTGTAAATGAGATATTTGGGGAGTAGACATGACTGTGGATGTTTTGGTGAAAACTGGAAACATTGGAGGATTTATCCAGATGTTCCCTGTGCAGGGATGGAGCCATGCTGACTGATTTCAGCAGGATACACAACTCTCACAGGGGCTATGGACTAGCAATGCGTTAGGTCAGTGGAATTGTCCACAGCCACTTCAGGCTGTTGTTCTTCTGTGTGCCCTCATCAGGAAAGGTTGATGTACCTTTTTGAAGTGGTTTGTGGCAGTTCTGCACGCTTGCTTTGTGGGCTGTTGTTTTCTAGCTGGTTGGCTAATCGTGGCACGCTTTTCTCTTTTGATACGGAGTGCTTCTTCCAACCTAGTGAGAAGTGGTACCTTGTTTTACTGATCACCAGATGTGCCTTGGGATCCTTTCGCAGTGTTCGTACAGCTGAGGTGCAGAGATATCTCAGCTGACTTTTTGAAAGCACATTTATTGGACAAAGTTTAAGATGTATTCTGTCACCTGATCTTCACGCTGTTTTAGCTGTACAGAACTGACCAGAGTATGTTATTTGTCTAAAATTTTAGGACAAGCAGTATCTAACCTCAGGGAACTGCTCACATAGAGTAAGGTGTAGTTATTGAGTCTGTGATCTGCTCAGCCCTGAAATTATTCCTGGGATCAAACAAGTGGAATTGACTCATAATAATAAGGGTCCCAGTAGGCCTAAATAGAAATTGGTTTTCTCAGATTCTTGATTTGTGTTGATGTTAAATACAATCACTGACACATCATTTGTGTCTGCAGATGTTGACACAGTGCTGGTGAAGACCTGCAATGTGGGTAGTCTGCTGCTCTGTTTGCAGCTACACTGCTTTGTGCTATCCTAGTTCTCCAGCTCACAAAAGAAAAAATAACTGAGATTTGTCTTGTCTTGGGCTGACAGTATAGCCAAGTGATTGCCAGTCCAATTTGGCAGTTTTTAATCATTTTATCTCTGTTCTCTTCTCTCTCGGGAGACAGTTGGTGTTTAGCAGTCTGCTCAGAAAGACCTTGGGGCTAGTTTCAGTGGCAGTGGCTCAGAGCTCCGATTATTAGCTCTGCTCTTAGGAGCACACTGCGATCTTTCCCAAGGGAGTGGTGTGAAAAATTAACACAGGCTTAGAGCAGCAGTGCAGCAGCAAGCTATGTAACTGTAATTACTCCATTGATATTCCTCACACAATAACACTGTCATCAGTCATTTACATAAACTTTTTCTCCATGAAGAGGGAATGGCTGCTTATAACCCTATTGGGTGCTTCCAGAGCATGCATTATACATTTTATTTGTTCTAATTTCAGACTCAAGGCCTGTAGGAATAGGGAGGAAACATGCGGTCTTTTCGTTGTTGTTGGTTTTGCTGTTGCAGCAGTAAGCGTGCCACTCTGCACACAATCATGCAAGCAGGCTAAAATGTATCTTGACAGGATATTGGGAACCATTTCCAGGATTTGAGATGTTCAATGTAATTTTAAGAAATATGCTGGTATATTTTAAATATTTTAAGCAATTTGGTACCCATACTCTGTCCCAGGTACCCATACTCTCTCACCATTTTGGTCAGGCTGGGTCCACGAGTGGCAGGTATTGTCCTGCTTGCAGAACTCCTCGGGACATACTGTCTTTTCTTAAATTTCTTATTTCACAAGCACGTGGCATGGCTCTGCCATCTGCCTGTACTAGGCTCTCTTGTAGCTCCATTTATCTCACCATGACCAGAAAGAATGGCTGTGTAAAGCACAGAGGCGCCCTTCCTAGCAGCAGATAATCCAAGAGAGTAACAAGAAATAAGTGGTTAATAAAATTCAAAATTAGCGCCAGGGTTACTCATTCTCTGCAGGGTAAAAGCCAGAGCTCCATAAGACAAAGGACCCTTCCCTCAGGTCTCCCTTGCGGAGATGAGCATCCCAGTGCCAGGGCCAGCAGGCTCTCTGGCCTGGGCACCGAGCTGTGTCAGCAGCTCTGCAGCTCTCCAAACACCGGTGGCCATTGGAGCCTTGGCTGGCCTGCAACAGCCCTCTCCCTTCTCAGGGTGTGCAGGATCACACAGTCACTGCATCACCCCACTCAGGAGGAGGATGGAGAGAGGAAGCAATTTGGTGCTCAGCTTCTTAGAGGAGCGCCCAGTTAGGGATGAGATCATAGAATCATAGAATGGTTTGGGTTGGAAGGAATCTTGAAGATCATCTAGTTCCAGCCCCCTCTGCTATGGGCAGGGACACCTCCCACTGGACCGGGTTGCTCAAAGCCCCAGAGATGTCCCTGTCCTCACTGGAGAAACATTAAACTTTGGTAGATATTACACTTCCCCTAATTAAAGTCTTCAGAGCCAGATATTCCTGGGGCCAAGGCTAATAATGTATTCAAAAGAATAATAACCCTGTCTGAACTGCAGCGTGTTTATTGATGGCGCTGGTACCTGATGGCACTGGCCGTGTCCTGCCGCCACCCAGCACTGCGCAGGCCTGCAGGGCACAGCGTCTCACACTACTGTCACGGGCAAAATCCTGAGCACTGCAGCAGGACACATCTAGTGGGGAAAAAAGGCGCATGATAGTCAAATTTCAGTTGCTGAATATTTAATGAAGCCTGCAGTGTTTATTTGGTTAGCCTGTCGATTTTTATCGTTCTGTCAATAGCTTCTCATATGTGGCACGGTGATGATCTTTAGCAGCCTGTCCCCTGGGAGCCAAAGCGCTAAATGCAATTATGGATTTTATACCACAATGTGTTTGATATTTCCACTGATCTAATTTGCAGTCTGGTAGTTTATTGTTTGGCATTTTAATGGCGTTCAAATGCTATGGAAAATTTGATTTCTCTTTATAATTCACCCTAACATCATTAATGCTAGTAGCTGAATGGCATGGATTTTAGAGGGCTAAATATATAGGAAAATCATTTTCTAAATATGGACCAAAACAATCAGAGTTTTAACTAAAAGGAAAACCATGTTGTATTTTTTTTCCACACTTTCTCTTTGTCACTTTTCATTAAACCCTAAAATTACCTTGAGGAAATGGTAAAACAAATGCTAGATGTTGCCATGCGAAGTACAAATGCAGTATATCTTCTATGGAGGCTTCACTGTAGAGCTCAAAAGATCCTCAGGAGTCTTTTGAGAGAGAAACAGAATGAGAACCACCTATTTAAAAAGTCTTATCAGGCTGTTTCTCTCTTCTGTTCCAGACCCACTTTTGGTTGATAATTAAGGCTCCATATATATTTTTTTTTTCCTCTGATGTAGCTGGCAGAAGCACTGAGCCAACCACTTCATCAGATGCATCTATTTCACTAAAAACAAAACAAAACCCCAAACCCAAAACCAGCAACAACAAAAAACCCAACACCAAGCCACAGTTTGGTAGAAGTTCTTGAATTATGAATTGGGCTGTTGGCACAAGGAAGGGGCACACAGAACTGTGTGGGGCTAGGTGGCTTGGAGGAGTTAATCGTGGTGTTACTTTACACATCTACAACACTTTTATTGTGCAGTAACTCATGAGTTATGGGTCCTCTGCAATTGCAAAATAAATCCTTTAATTAAGCACCTAGTCAGAAACAATTTAACCTCCTCAGCATATCTCATAAACTACATTAGCCCCAGATTTATTTAGAATAGTGTTGTGCAAGCGTGATCTATTTACATTAAGAAGTATATGCCCTTTGTTATGTTGAGTATGCTGGAATAAGGAAACACAAATCTATTTTATATGGTTTCATCCATGGCTTTTAATGATTTTACTGCGTGTTTCTCGAATAGAAGCAAACGCATTTTTCCACTGAGTGTTACACAAAAGCAGGCAGAATGATAAATATTTCATTTATACAAGTAGCTTCAAATTTCTGTGTTCGTTGCTTCTTGTTAAGGACTATTTCACAGACACCAGCGTTGGAGAGAAACCTTACTCTCCTTGTATGTCTGGTGAAGTCAAACTATGCAGTGGCATTTTGACAAGCAACAATTCTCTTTCTCGAATGCTGAAGTTTGTTTCTGTCTTTCAGCAGAGGTGTGACCACAAGGCCAGCCAGTGTAATAAATCTTACAGGCTGCCAGAAATAGAACATGCTTTGTGGTTTATGAGTTTAAGAACATTAAAGAGGTTCAAGAGAGTTCCTCTTTTAATGTAACCAAATAGAAAAGCCGACAAAAATAAGAAGTCATAAAGGAGGCTGAATGAGGTGCCAAAAGCGCTAATGAATGGATATAGAACAATCAGCTTTGTGTTTCACAAAAAGTTTCAGTAGTTGTGTTGGGCTGATGGACCAATTTGCTTTTTGGATGAAATGCATACCGACCCACAGATTCTCAGTGCCTCTCTTCAGCATGGTGGTAGGGATGCTCTTGCCACTTGTGCTGTACTGGCAACAGCAACAAATATCAATTACATTCATAACTCATCTAAATTCTTTCTCCTTTAAAAAAAAGATGTTTCTCTGAACTTATTAGATGGCAAGAGCAATAGTACACATTTCCTTTCATGGGGCAAAAGTTGTTCTCGGGGTCCTCATTTTGTCCCATACTGATACACAGCACTGCTGGGTCACAGCAAATTGGGCATTTAGTTTGCCAGTGCCACCAAAAGTGGTATGGAGGTCACCTGAAATTAGGGAAATCCTCTGGAAAACTGCTTTTCAGGAAGACTGATCAGGGATCAGATGGGATTGGGATAAGCAGTGATTATTCTCTAGGCATCTCAGCCTTCAGCCGAGCTGAAGCATGAGTGAGAGCAGTGGCAGGGCCTCAGCAGGGAGTTAGGGACTGCTGAGCACACTGTCCTGCCCATGGGTCACTCTGCTGCAAACCCCCTGTGATGCCGTGTCTGGGACTCGGCACTGTGTTTGGGTCCTGGTTAGTTAGTTATTCCTCTGTCTGAGCCAGTGCCCGTCATCCATTTGGGCCCCAAAGTGATCCTTCTTACCTTGAGATCTGCCAGGCTGACCTTCGGAGAGCAGAATCATGGGCTCAACTGGGAGCCCGTCTTCTGCAGGAGAGACCAGGGTGGGTTGGGATGGGAGTGCAGGAGATGGCACAATGGGCAATCGCAGCCCCACTGCTGTGAAAAAAACAAAGCATTTGAGGAATACTCGACAATACACAGACTGTGCAGTGGCAATAGGAAAATTTCACTGGAAAGAGGCCAGAACATCATACAACTGTGTTATCTCTAGCAAATATATCAAAAAACTTACTGGGTTATTCAACCTCTGGCCTGTGATGTTTTCAGTTGATGTTTTTGTTTGTAGGAAAGAAAACTAACAGGCTGTCACAAAATTGTTGAGAAACCTAGTTAGCAGGAATTGGAAAAAAAAAAAGCGCCACCAAGTTGTGGAGTGCGGTGGGTTAATGACATAAGGCCTGGCCCTCCAAGTGATCTGTTAGTGGATGATGGATGAATGTGCACCTCACTCTGCAGCGCCACCAGCCTTGCTCCATTCTTGAATATCTGTCAAGATGTTAAGTGGATGACTGCAATCAGCAGTGAAATAAGACCTGTGTAATCTGATGTTCCACTTAGAAAAGAAAACAAAATTCCTACCACCTAATATGAGACTACACCAGTCAACACAGAAAGGCCTTTCAAGCAGGCTAGGTATCTGATAAAATCTTTACACCTCATTATCATTTGTAATTTAGAGATATGGGTACAGCTGTATCTACAAACAGTGCATGATGACATTTCCAGGGATTTTTATCTGTGCTGTTTCCAGCTAACAGCTCTTCATTCATACATGTACTTTTATATTCTTTCTAATGTGTTCTTTTATTCAAACTTTATCTCACTGAGAAGGGTTGGATGTGAAAAATGTCCCTTCAGTAAGAATTAACATAGATTAGCAAAAAAGCCTTCTAGTTCTCTGCAATGAAAGTTTGGTTTTGGTTAATTCCATTTAGTCAAGTTGTTTTCTAGAAGGTGGCAAGAAATGGAGAATTTGCTGTCTTTAGGTGCAGGAAAGTTCTACCTCTTGGGGAGGAAAACAACAATATGAATATTGAGTGAAGTGTAGTTTTGAGTAAATATCTAGGACAGGACAGCCCAGAAACAACATCAAGCTTTGTTGCTGTTTAATCTGAGCCTTCCTGATTGCTTTCACCCACATAGTTTGGATTACAGAGGATATTAGCAGATGCAATTGAATGCACAGCAGTTTGCTGTGAGAAGGCAATCAGCTGTGTAAGCACCTCGACTTCCTCAGCATTATAATAGAGGTTTGCAGAATGGATATTGAGGCTGGAGAAAGTGCACCTAGAGGATTAACTCCACGCTTCAGCAGAAAACACTACGAAGTAGAAATGTTCATACAGCGTAGTCCTGACCAGAACATACCCTTGACAACTTGGTGGTGCCAGGCCAGCTTCCATGCTTGGTTTCTCCTGGACAGACTGTATGAGATACTGTGGAGGGGATGTGGATCCAGACCTCCAGGTCATTCCTGTCTCCATGGCTCCCCATTGGTGCCAGAGGTAGCATCAGAGTACATGTTATCCACAAAATTGCAGAGATACATTTGTGCTATGGAACATCTCATCATAGGTGTATGGCAGGGCAAGGTCCTGGAGACCCTGGTGGTGTCTGCATGTTTGAGGTTCATGAAGTGGCTGCCCACACAGCAGCCATGTTGTCTGTGACCACTGTGTGCTCAGCAAAGAGATCCTTCTTTCTCTTGCTGTAAATCCAAAGGAACATATCCTGCAGATACCAGGCAGGTCTGCCAATGGCTGAAGTCAAGTCTGAGTTCAGGAGGGTACAGAACAGATCCCCCAACAGCATGTGCAGAGGGTGCTGAGCACCTTGGTTGGGCTGTATTTTGGGGATTTGTTTTGAAAAACTACATGTAGTTTGATCTTCAAAGTTTAATGTAATAGTTGAGAAATATTCCAGTGACAAAAATTAAGAAAATTAAGAAATTAAAGGTTATATGTTTAAGTGGGACAGAACTCCCTGTCTGACATAAGAGCTCTCCTTTTTTTAAGCTGTCTTTACAGCGTTTTGCTCCTTTACTCTTCCCATGTGAGCTGATTGTGATTTTAGGATTATAGTTGTAAATAAAAAGGAGAGATTGCAGAACATTTCATGAAATTTTTCCGACAAATACATTTATTCCAACCTGACTCAAATACTGGAAATCAAGCAGCAATAAAAATTATTATTGTTGTTACTGCCAGGAATGTTATGTGATCCTAAAAGGCAAGATCTTAAAGAATAAAGACCCTGGTAGCCACAGAGTGTTCCTCATTTCCCTTCAAGCTGCAGGTACTCCCATATTCTCCACCCTGTGCTATACAAAGAGGCTCAGCCAGGTGCAGCGCAATTCCTATGCATTGACATGACCCTTCATGATAAACTGTTCACTGCAGTTCAGACGTGTTGTGTGTATTGTGTCATGCCACTTGCTACTCTGTGTTGTGTTTTTAAAATGCCATGACTGATGTGTGTGTTTGTTTCTTGAAAGCAAAGAATGCTGCTTATGGTGTACAGGGGATAGATCATCTAGTCCTTTTTGTAACATTTTCTTTTTGCTGGTGTCCTAACTTTTTTCTGAGAATTAGTGTGGCCATCCTAAGACACCTGTACAGCCCTTCTCACTATGGGCGTGCCAATAACTTGCTGTTTTCCTTGTGTAACTGGAAGGGACAAGTAGAGATCTAAATATAACGGAAAATAGTGATTGAAATACATTTATTGCATTTGTTATACAAAAAGTTCTTGATCCCATAGTTATTTAAGCTCTTCTATTTATTGTTATTATCTGTGGACAATTTCACTGAGAAAAAGAATAGGAAAGAAGACTGTTTAAAGAAATAGGCAAGAAGGAAGAAAGAAGGGAAAGGATAGAGGGTTGGAGCAAGGAGAGGTTAGATGGGCATAGGTAGTGATTAATAAAGGTGTAGACTCTTTCTCAGGCACTGATGCAGCAGCTCGCTGAAAGGCCAGAGCACGACTCCTGATGGGGCTGCAGTCCTGGGAAGGGGGAGCAGTCTTGTTGCTCTAGAAAGTTTGTGGTGGGTTGCTGCTGTTCTGATACTAGTCCCCCTGCCTAGTGTGATGTTTAAAGTCTCAAATATTTCAGCTTTCTGGACTGCAACTAGTCTGTGTGCCATTTCAGGCAACACAGTACAATGTACCATGAAACTGCTTAATGCTGTAGAAAATTGCTAATGCAGGAAAACAGAGCCCCTTAAAAATCAGCTAACGGGTCATTATGCCTTCCCGGGTCCCTTTTGACCCCATTCACAAGAGCATAACTTCCCACAGAACAGTTGCAGCTCAGAGGTGCTGCTTGAATGCTGGTTGTGGCTGCTTGCCTGGACCCTCCCTGGCATTGTCTGCCTTTGCAGCACGAGGCGATGCTCAAAAGCTCTCTTACAGTCTCTCAAAATGCTGCACTGGGGATTGCAACTCTCCAGCAAAGCTCAGCCTAGTGTCCTGGTCAGGGAGAAACCAGAGGAAGGACTGAGGGATCTTCAATGTCCTTGTTGTTCCTCTTGCCTGCTGTTCTGCAGGGACTGCTGCTATGGAGGGAGGAATGCATGGGGCTTGAGAGAGGGTCACCAAAAGATGCTGGCATCAGCGTGTTCTCTGTGCAGCCGGTATTTCGCCATTTAGCCAGTGCTTAGGGAGTCACCTGAGCTGCAGCAGTAAGAGAAGAATCTCTAGCTGAAGCAGTAACATGTTTCATCTTATGTTAGATGATGTAGTTTTATGTTGGGTTGACAAAAACACTGTCCTTTGGATTGGGTGCTGACCTGCAGCATCACGCTGACTGTGAGGCAGGCTCCCAGTTGTTAAGCAGTAAAGTACATGTTGCACAGCAAAATGATAGCCAGTTTCTCTCACTCCTCCTATTATTTGTATTATGGCAGTTTCTGAGGGCCCTGTCTGGATTATGGTTAGGTGCTGTCCTGATGATAAAAGCTTAGGTGTGGACCCTTAAACACCTGGTAGCTCTGAGTCTATCTACTTTTAGTAAAATACAGACAAGAAAAACATATATAAGGTCTCCGTAATTTAGCAATGAGAATATGATAGTATGCACATCAGGCCATAAAAATTAGGTTAACAAAGAGTACTGAGTAAAGGAACCATATCTGTAAATGCAAAACAAACAAACAAAACAACAACAAAAAAATCCAAAAGCATAGTCAGTATGTGCACCAGTGTGTTCCAGGCAAAAAATACAGGGACTCCTATATGAAAAGACAACTACAGGATTTCATACTTTTTGGAAGAATAAAAGTTCATTGAGACGTGTCAGCCTTTCTCAAGGGGACAGGAAAGCTGGAGCAGCAGAAACAACTACAATGGTGATTCTATATGTATTTTTATCTGTCTGATAAGTTGCCTGAGCAGGAATACCTGGGTCATCATGGGTAACCCAGAGAAACAGAGATGCGGGAGAGGAGGTAAGATGCATGGCTGCAGTTCCTGTTGCTGCTTTAGCTACAGAAGGAGCATAAAAATACTCAAACCATTGTGACATTACATGCATTTCTAGAGAAGTGTAAAGGGGCTCCACATCATTGAAAGTCAGGCAGCATAAAAGGTGCTTGGGTCTTTCTGAAAGGAGGGGGGAGCCTGTGGTTGTGTTGATAGACTTTAAGCCCCTTCCAGCCTCTCTGCAGCTGGGTAAATCTCCCTAGGATTGGGCTGGCTAACAGAAATATTGGCATTCCTCAGTGCTGGGTGAGTGAGTACAACTGATTCATTTCTTTGCTCTACAGAGTAATTCTAAGCAGCTTCTTTTAAACTAAAAGGATCAAAGTCCCCAAATGAGAATGTAGTGAACTTGATACTTCTCCACAAGCCCAATAGGCATGGACAATATACATTCTGTAACCGAAACCTTTTGGGGTTTGTGTAATACAATACCCTTTCTGTAACCCCCACCCTTTTCTCCATCCTCGTGACCCTGCTGCAGCTAAGGGACCGGACAGTAAAAAAACATGTCAAGCATGAAAAGCAGCAACTTGAGGGCAAACATGACCCCTCCACTGCTAGTTACTGAACTTCTGAAAGTACGTCAAGCAAGCAAAATCAGCTAAAAAGGGAGGCCAGGGACACCTCATGTTGTGCAAGATGGGAGGTTAGGTCTTTGCTCTTTAGAACTAAAGTGTTTTGTTTTAATCATGGGGAGAGCTGCTGGCTTGGCACTGTGTGAAATAGATTTAGAAATCCTGAGGAAGGAGGAATTTCTCAAAACAGTAAGGAAAACAAAAGTCAGCAACAGGAAAGAATTGGCCAGCATTTTTACAACAGGAAATGTGGAGGATACTGAAAAGAGAAAATTAATGACACTGGGAGTATGATCCTGTTAGCTGTTATTGTTGACACCTCATCATTTCCAGACTGAAATAAGGCCGTGTTCTACTTGACACTTACTTGGGCCATCTTCTCCTTGCCCAGAGAAAAAGACATATCGAGCAAGAGATCAAAACTCTGTAATACAAATGGAGCACATCACAAGATACTCCTTTGCTTTTGGAATCGGATCAGCAGCCGCAACATGGCTGCTGCAAAAACTCTGCGTTGATTGCACCAAGTATTTTGCTGCATTTTATTTTCTGAGGTAGAATAAATGTTCCATTTTGAGCAGTGGAAAATGCTGGCTATACCTATTTTAAACACAAGTGTAATGTTTTATAGCCCATGGAGGGATAATTACAAAGTACAAAATCACAGATTTTATAGCAGATTTTCCCAGGAGTGCAGTTAGGAAAACAGTTTGTGTCATGTAGCCAATTTAGATAATGATTCTGATAAAGATAAACTGAATTGTTTATAATAAGTAATTGGGTCTACAAAGGCCCAAATGACACAGACGAGTACACAAGCTTAGAGGCACAGGAACTGCAGCCCTGGATCACGTGCATTAGCTCCCGCTTCTCAACAGTGATGCCTCTGCCCAGATTGTGTTTGGCTTGGGTCTGATGCTGGGTCCGATATTTGTAATGCAGTTCACTTTCTCAGGAATAGTAAAGATAAAAAACTGTTCAAAAGTTTTCCGTTGCTGAGATTCCAAGGTGATGGCTCTTGTGAGGGTCTGTGCTGGGAGGAACCATGCTTAGGGGAGGCGAAGCAACCGATTCCCATTTGGCAGTTGAACTGGGAGAGACACCTGAGAGCCTGAAAATGTGAGAAAAAAGCCCCAGTTTCCCTGCTAAAGAAGTCCTAGGGCTTGTTCAGAGCTGAATATACAGCAGCACTTTAACACAGGCAGGAGATTACTTGTTGAGTAGATTATCTCTCTTGAGATAAAACAAAATCCTTCAATGGAGCATCTTGCCTAGCCTATTAGTAGATGACAAGATGCAGTTTGGGCCCAGTAAGCCTCTATCAATCACAAGATGAAGTAAAGCCCTAATTATCATTTAATTGCTGCCTTCAGCTTGAGCTGCCCTTCTTCACAGCTTTCTGCATCCATTTGAGATTAGGTTGCGCTAAAATGAGAACTGCAAAGGGCCTGGCAAAGGTGTGAAATTCCCTGGGTAACTGAATTAATGGCAGTGTGTTCCTGCTGCTGGGGGGTTTCTGCTCTCTATGAAGACAGAATGAGTGAGGGCAAAGAGACATAATGGGGAATTGGCAGCGATAGCTCTTAGCCATTTGTTCACAAAAAGAATGACATAGAACATGCTGCTTTGGCCAAACTCGAGGGGAATAAAGGAAATACCACTCACACACATTTGATTTTATGCTAATTTTGTGGTATTATGTGAACTATTTTGTTGAATAAGGAAAAGTAGTAATATGTCCACGTAGGTCTGTGCACTTGAGTATGAGCTGCAGAACATGAGCAGTGGTAACTATGATATTCTTCTAGGGCATTTTGAAATTGATTGACGTACAGGTTTGGGGGATTTGGCTTGGTTTAGATACTAAGTAAGGCTGGTTGTTGATCTGTTTTCATACGCTCTGCATGGTGAGTGTGTTTTCTAAGTAAATTGCAGAAGCAGAACAGTGTTTCTCATGATGAAACTCCTAACAGCAGCCCTGACACAGACATTCATCATTAAGACACTTGTCTACACTATGTAACTTTGCAACATCAAATCCAGTTTCAAAGATAATTACAGACCATTAGTGTCTGACACATGGAGTTTAATAACAGAGTAAATATTGTGGTGATCTTTGGAAATGCATAAATAAATAGATAAATACACAAAATAGAGTTGTCTGGCTTTAAAAATGAGCTCTTAAAACTGGTATTGCTTGAGAAACAGGCATGGTTGGAACTGGTCACTTAACCTCTTTAGATGAAAGACACAGTTCTATGAATCCATCATTTTACTAGTCTGCCTGGCAAGCAAGTGCTACTCTTCCTGAACAGGTATTGCACAGTACATGCTTGCACTGCCCTGTAACGAAGTGAGCTGTGGAAACTTAATACCTGGGAGCACAGAGCCAGCCCCTCCATGGTGGTTGGGTTCCAGGAGTTAAATATTGGGAAGTCTTATGAGTATTTCCAGAAAATAAACGTTAATAGCTTGACAGAGTTTTAAGGCCACAGTTTTAGAGCCACAAAGATGATTAAGGGAGTGGAACATCTCCCTTATGAGGAAAGGCTGAGGGAGCTGGGTCTCTTTAGCTTGGAGAAAAGGAGACTGAGGGGTGACCTCATCCATGGTTACAAATATGTAAAGGGTGAGGGTCAGGACGATGGAGCCAAGCTTTTTTCAGTGATGACCAATGATAGGACAAGGGGCAATGGATGCAAACTGGAGCATAGGAGGTTCCATGTGAATCTCAGGAAGAACTTCTTTCCTGTGAGAGTGCCAGAGCACTGGAACAGGCTGCCCAGAGAGGCTGTGGAGTCTCCTTGGCTGGAGACATTCAAAACCCGCCTGGATGCGTTCCTGTGTGATGGACTCTAGGTGACCCTGCTCTGGCAGGGGGGTTGGACTAGATGATCTTTTGAGGTCCCTTCCAACCCCTAGAATTCTGTGATTCTGTGAAGACATACCTCTTTTCATTTAAAATAAAAGAACTCTGAGTGTTCCCAACAATGTAGCTGGAAATTCCTTTGTCCTAACACTTCATTTTCATTTCTTTAAAACCCTTCATAGTGACAGTGCTCAGTGCCTTTTACACACATTCATTTATCCACTTAACATCAAGGAGTTTGGAGTCTTCTGTGCCCTGTCTAAAGACTCCATCACTCTTACCCACGGGGTTTACAAGCCTATCCTTGGCGATCACAGAACAGTGATAGGTAGAGCAGATTTGTCCCTTTAAGTGGTTGTGCTCAAAGATGAGCACATTTCTTTGAAGCAGTAGTATCTGGGTTGAAGGCCAGGAGTGTGGCTGGTCGGGTGGTCCAAGGCAGTGCCATGCCTCTGCTGGTACTGAAGCAGCCCTGTGGGCTCTGGATGGCTTGTGGTGTGGTGATGAGTCGGGGAACAGCCATATATCCTCTGAGATCATCCTTTGCTTATGCACTCCCTTCAGCAGATCAGATACTTCTCTTAGAACTGACTTCAGGCCACAGAATCTAAGGATTAGGAGACTTTTGTCATGCAGATAAGTGTGGAATCACAGCCTGTGCAGGACACCTCCAGGAGCTGGGATAGCCAGCTGCTTAGAGCACATGGAGATGGAATCTGCCTCCCTGCAGAACTTTTGAGACTAGAATTGCTATTCTTGCACAGCACCATTAAGCTTCTCCTGCTCCCTGCCCTGCAGAGGAGCTGGTCCAGGCATCCCCTCTGAGCAGGGTGAAGGACCAGCCAGCCTGAAGGCAGGCACAGAAGATGGGGTGGGCTGCTGTGCAGGTGGCTTGGTTCGTGTGGAAGCACCTTCCCTCTGAACAGGCGACCTGTGTGGCCCAGTACACCAGCTTGCTTTAAAGCATCAGGCTCGGCTGAGGACTCAGTGAGGTTTTCCTGATGCCGTTTGACTTTCTGGAAATTACCTTCCATCCTGGTTCCATTAGCTTTCCCCCGTGCAGAGTTCATTGCCAAACGTGCCTTTGCCCATGTGCCTGGTGGGCTCTGAGGGGCTGAGTTCTCATTTGCAGGCATTGGTGCTCTGTAATTACATTCAGCTAGAGCTTTCTATGAATAGGGGTAGATCCACAAGTTATAAATAAGGGATTAGGATTTTGTTCTTTTTAGATTATGCTATTTGCTAGACTTGGGAATTGGGTAAATTTTAGGTAGACAAACTGGATCAATATTTTAGGAATATTTAGGAAAATTTTAGGTCTATTTAGGACTTTAGGTAAAAAAGGGATTTATTCTAGATTTAGCTACACATCTCAAGAACTTGCATAACATATTGTCTTTTAGTATGAACATAAATCATGTAGCATAGGTCCTCATTATTAATTTGGAAGACATTTGTCTTTTAAATGCCCATTTTATTTTAATAATCAATGCTCCTTAAAAGATCATAACATTTTAAAAATAATTGTAAAGGGGAAGAAAGAGAGAAGTTGTGGAAGAAGTTCAATCTACGTGCTGGTACACTGGCGTTTCAAGGCTTAATATAGTGGCAGATGCAGGGCTGTGTGGGTCACAGGGAAATGATTAACTGTGGCACATGTATTAACATTGCAAAGATTTGTTTGAGTCTTTTTAGGTGTAAAACAGTGGGTTCGGGTCTACTGTGAAAGCCAAAGAATAACAAACGTGACTAGACAATTGACTTTTGCGGTAGATTTTGTAGTCATATATTCACTTTGGTGACTCTGGTGGGGACAATTGTACTCGTACATAAGAGCAAAATGTGATTAGAAGTGTAGCTTTGTTTTGCAGCTACTATGATGTAAAAGTGAAAAACAGTTTTTATCTATCCACTAGTTGTGCTATTTTTTCCACTCCAGCTCCTTGATTTTTTTTTTAATAATTGTTTATTTCTCGAGAATTCAGATGAAAGTTTTTCTTAACTCACAGAATTTTTTCATTTCATCAAAAGTAATTTCTTTCATTCGGAGACTGATTTGTTTAGAACAACAACAATAATTTCTCATACTTTTACTAAATAATAAAATAAGTAGGCCATAATGGTGAATAAGGAGTTTACATTCCCAATGGAAAGAATACATTTGTGGAGATGAGTTTCATTAAACTGTTAACTGAAACAGTGACTTTTAAAATTGATTCCATCTTTAGCCAGTGTAGTCAGTGCTTTCCTGAAGACCGTATTTATGAAGCATTCTTTATTTAAGATAAGCAAAAAACATAAAAGGAGGCCTCCTCATCCGCTTTTGCTGTCTCTGGGTCAACATCTCAACCTCTTGATTAGATTTGGGACCTACTAATTAGATATAATTCATTACCTGCAAAAATGAGATCAGAAATCAAGAGCCGCTTTTCAGAATACGGCGGTCTTTCCCCTCATCCATCATGGCTATAAGTAACCAATTTAAAGTCAGACAAATGCATAACCAGCATTATTACCTTGTCATAACTAGTTAGGGAGAAAGACCTGGAATAAGCTGGCATTATAAATGGTTTTTATCACATTATTTTGCAGTTATTTGTCAGCCACTTTGCTTAAGATAAATGTAGAATTATAATCGAACTCTAAAACTGAACTGTGGACAAGACTTTGTTAATTGCAAAACCACTTCTGCCAACAGAACTCTGTAGTGGGGCACAATTTATACATTTCCTTATGAACAAATAGTATTGAGCATAGGTCCAATAGGCCAAAAAATAGGAAAGGGAGTCCCCTCCTTCTAAACACTGAAGGCTCGCAGCAGTCAGTGGCACTGCTTGCGTCCCAGTAGGACCACTGAGCCAAATGACCAGGGAGGAGTTCTTCAGCTCTTGGTTGTTCTTAATGCATCCTGATCTTAACGCAATATACTCTGTAATTCATGGAGAGGAGTCTTGCAACAAGAGAGGTGCTCCTGCTGTGGGAGACTTCTCAGAAGTGCCGACAGTTTCCTAAGCCTGGAGTTTTGGTAATCACAAATGTCAGTGCTGTGCTTTCTCAGATAGAAAGTAGTATATGATTAAATCCTAACTGCAGCAAGATATTATTGTGACAACAGCTTCAGAGTGTGACTGTCCGCAGCTCTCGCCACATTACGTTTTTGGAGGACCACGTTCCCATCCACCCCAGAGTAGAGGTGATGGAGTGTGCAGGCCCTGGGAGCACGCTGAGAGCTGCAATGCCATCCTGTCCTGAGCAGCTGTCATTTTTCCCTATGACTTCAGTAAACCAGGATTTAAATTCATGTTTTAAAGAGGTTGACTGAAGGGAATATAAGGGCGAAGTTCTAGCAATATAAATCCAAGCAACTCTCTCAGCTGTGCTTATGTTTAGACAAGGAGTGACTTCAGATTTAAAATCCTGCTGTGGAGAACAGGATCAGGCCATAAATTATGCAAATATTTTAATGACCATTGGAAACCACTCTTTACATTTGGAGACTTCAGATGTGGAGGAAGCATTTTTCAAGCATGCAAAGTGAGGCTAGAACACCAAAGCAGTGGGCCCTCTTTCCATGGGGTGAGGTGGAAAGCTCCAGCATGGGGAGCTTGCATTAAGGACTAGCGTTCACCCCTATTAGGGGAAAAAAGTCTTCACACATCTTTTCTTCTGATAATAAAAATATTGTGATTTGTATTCAATTGACGCATAAAAGGGTACAGTTTTAAAAGCAACAGAATTACTACAGTGTGGTTGTGGTGAAGGAGAACACCTGTTCTGGTGTCTAAGGATGCAGAGTTACTCAGCTAAGGTGCAGTACTAAAATGCAACAGAAGTCACAAAGTTGGCAGATCTGATGAGCTGTAAATCCAGGTTTTTATTACACTCTTTTCTCCCACCCCCATAGGTAGGTAAGGACAGTAGCTTGATTTTGACCTCAGCTGCAGCATGAGTAAGATTTCAGCCAAAAATGTTTACTAAATTACTTATATTATACAGTGCTTTCACTAAAAAACAATTGTGTTTTGTGTAACAGCAGAGTGCCATGTAGGTGCATCTTACTATAGGAAAAAATACCTAAGGAATATTTTACTGTCTGGGGTTCCTTTTGCTTTTCATAAAACCGTGTTTAGTTGAAAGTGTTAATGTAATTGCAACTTAGAGGAAAATGTATCAGGAATAGGGACACTTGCAAATGACACTCAAAGCTTAAGCCATCACTAGGCAAGGTAGAGAGGGTTTATTTTCCTTTATTATTTTTTGTTTGTTTTAAATTTCCATGAAAATTTCATGCCTTCTGTCAGCTCATGAGTATCAGCACACTAGTCATGTTCATTGAATCTGCTGTAGAGGTGGCTGTCAAAGTCCAGACTTTCATCCTGCTGCAGCGACGAATGCAACAAAAGCAGTGGTGATTCTAATCAGGTCCTGCTCTGTGCACCGTCATATTCTTGCTTCTGCCTTGTGGCACTGCTCAACATGTATTTGTCTTTCCAAATAAATACATTCTGAAAGGTAAAGAAATGGTCCCACCTGATTTTTGCATTCCAGGTTCACTTTAAAGAGCTGATCAAATGGCAGGCTTTAGACAAGTTTTCCTTTTTTTTTTTTTTTCTGGTTAATGTAGCTTAGGTGGCTGTAGCATGAAAAGACTTGACAAACTGTTAGCATTAATGTACTGAGCATAATGAACACCAACCATACAGCACATGGCGCTTGTCTGCTTATTGGTGAATTTAACTCACTTTAATTGCAGTGTTACTTACGTGATGGAGATGTAGCCCTCAGAGGGCTCATTTGAGGGATGAATAATGTATTTATCTAAAATTAAAAAAAAAAAAGGAAAAAAACCCACAAACCACTAGCAGATACTACTACTAGCTGTAGTAAATTATAGTTTAATAATTATTATTTAGATAGTACTTGGCTTAAGGCTAAAAAAGAGGCACTTCTGGAAAACAGGATAAAAGCTTGCCTGAAGCACAACCGTGGGGGCTGTCTTTTGCAAGCTATACTGGTGGCGAGACATTCACTAGAGCACCTGGGAATAAATTGAGTCTGCTGGGAGGAGAAAGTATCTACCCTTGGGGCACGTCAATGGAAATAGGAGGTGACAATGAGCCTAAGGCCTGCTTGGCCATATCACATGGGTCTTCTGATTCTATTGAAGGTATTGCACAGCAACCTGCCCTCTGAGCAAATCTGACACCTGGGAGGTTTTCTGTATAAGTGGGAGGTGTAGGACCTTTACCCTCTAGCACAGAGCTGGTGCCGTAGGCGGTGGGACGCTGGTGGTGTTAGAACCTCCTTATGTCTGTCATTTGTACCCTGAACGCTGAATATCTTCCTCATTATTCATCCTACCACACTAGAAACAGCTGGTCTTCAAGGGAAATTACCTAATGAATCAACAATAAGGCTATTGTGTAGGCGTGACATTTCTGATAATAAATTATTGCTTTCAGGATGTTGACCACACTTGTCAGTGTTTTGTGAGTTACAAATTCAGCTGCCTTGTCTTATGCTGTTTTACATAACTGACAGTGTAAAACCTTGGCATTTGACTGTAAGTTGCTCCCTCAACTTCCAGATCTGTATCTAAAAATTTCTTTCTTTCTTCATTTGTTCAAAATAATCTTTGGGCATTTCCAACTCAATAGTTTGAAATTATATTAATTTGTTTTTAATCTATTATCTTTACTGTGTCATATCTAAGAATTTAATATTAATTTTTTTTTTTACTAGAAATGTGGTCAGGCTATAAGTGTAAGGACTGACTACATTTTTTATTTCACTTAGATAAATTATGTGTTTGCATATTTCCTGTATGCTTACACTTGACAGAGTAGTTTTTCAGAAACCCATGGCATGGAGAAAGACTTAAATATTCCCTTTCTAGCTTTCAAAAAATATCTGGATGTAGCTAATTAATTTAAGAGTGCTTGGCCTATATGAAATATGCTTCAAGGATTATTATTTTAAAGCATGCTTCTTTTTTCACTTGCAAGTGTTATTTACCTTTTACTTTGTGTATACTGGCATGTGACTAGTTAGTGATTAAAAATAAATGTCTTTGCCCTCTTAGCTGAATGCAAATGATACTAAAATTCTGTCAGTATCTGCAACAAATTGTATGCTTTATCTCTGTGGAATTCTGTGGAACCAGTTCTTTAGCTTTTAGTACTGTAAGCCTTTTCATAAGTAGCCAACAAGCAGAAGAGGACAGCACTTTATTTTTTTGCCAGATTTCTTGGGGGCAAAATGCATACTTAAAATATGAATGAAGTAGGTTAAGGTAAGCCAAGCTGGAAAGGAAGTATACTTGTATTCTTATGCAAGTAGTTGGGGAAGTTAAAAATGAGATCTGAGGCAGGGAATACATGTTCTAGCAAGTATACTGGCTTTCAGTCCCAGTAACTATTGTTATACTCTTTTCTTTTCACAGGTAGTTGGTATCTAATGCCTGGACAGTGCTGCTGCGTCTGCCTCATACAGAGTACGCTCTTGATTTCATGCAGTAGGGTATATTAAGGTGTTCTCTAAGGCTCACTCTCACTCAGGCACTGGTAGATTTATTTATTTATTTATTTATTTACAGAATAACAATTCAGATTTTCAACAGGAAGGAAACCAACCAACACCCAGTCTGTCTAGGAAGTATCTTCTGACACTCCTATCTGAGAACTAGGAAACCAGTTTTGCTTGGTGACACCAGAGCGCTTCAAACTGTCCTAGTGTATGGCATGGTGGCACGATCCCTCTGTACAGGGTTTTTAAGGAAAGCCAGTTACAAATGGAGCAAAACAAATAGTTATTGCCCTCAACCCACCCCCCTCAAGCCCCCTAAATCTGGATGGTCCCCAGAGAACCTGTGAAGTAGAATGTCCTCCAGGAGGATTGCACAAAATCTTGGACACACTTCAGAGAGGTGCCTGGAGGCAGGTTCCTCTGCCAGCATGTTGTGTTGGTCCCCCGCTGACCCCCAGCCCTGGCAGGGTTTGAAGCTGCCTTTTCAAGTCCCCTGTAACTTCTGTTTCCTTTGTGTTGTGCCCCGGATGAGGTGCTCCCCCCGTGCCCTGAGCAGTCGCAGGTAGCTACGTCAGCAGCCATGCCCTCCCTATGGTGGAGTCCAAACCAGTGGAAAATCAGCTTTTGCATTTGTGTTTCTGCCTCCTCATTTTCCAGCATGCCCCCAGCCCTGGCCAGAGACGCCGTCTGTCTGTCCTGCCTGGCCGCGGCTGCAGTGAGCAGGGGCAGTGGCCAGCCACGGCCCTTGTCAGGGGTGGCTCTGGGCATGGAGGGTCGTGGCAGTGCAGGTCTGCGCCTCAGGCCTTGCCCCTGGCACCAGCGGTTGGCAAGCAGGCTCCCCAGCCATGGAACCTGGGGCCTGTCCTGTGGGGCTGCTCGGCAAGCAAAGGCCACATGGCGTGGAGAAAGCTGTGAGATACGCTGAGCTTTATGCGTAGTATCTTGGCCTCAGGTAATTAATTGTGTGTTTTAAGTGTGCTGATGGTGATGAGTTAGTGGTGAACTAACTGGTTAATTGTGGATGTGTTCTGTTTATAAAGCAATACCTGTAACCAGGCTGGGCGTGCTGGGCAGCTGAGGGCAGACCCACGTGCGCGGGAGCAGCTCTGTGGCCTGAGCTGGCTGCTGCTGCCCCTCGGGAGGACCTTCCCCACCACACCTTGCCTCTGCTGCGCTGCCCCTCTCTTCTGCTCCCTCCCAGCCTGGGGGAGGACTCATCTCCCATCCCTTCTGGGCATGTTTCAGCTGCTTGTGGCCCCGGGGCAGATGTGTGGGGATACCCCGAGGGACTGTGGGGCCGATGCCTGCTGCCAGCACCGGAGCAAAGTGCTGTTGGAGGGGCTGTAAGGGCTCGAGCAGGGTCACCAGGGCACTGAAGACAGCTCCAGCGTGCTCTCCAAATGGCTGCTTCAGGTTGGGTGAAGATCATTGCTAACTAATCAGGGCCCAGTGGCTCACGCGAGCGCCGTTCAGTTACGATGCAGAGATAAGATGACTGAAAAAAGAAGTGGAAAAAGAATTTAAAAACATACAGCCAGAGACCGACCCTATACAATTTTGGGATGGGACCGTATTAGCCCAGAAAATTTAGCTAGATGTTAATGATAATCAGGGTCCTCTGGAACCTTGACGTTTTCCTCCAAATTAATGTAATTTCTGGGGATTGTTATTGAAAGCAAGTGCCTGCTGGGCTCTTTCTGTTTCCAGATAATGGAAATTCAGCTGAAACAAACAAAGGTGTCATAATGGTGTCACATTGTCATTTAGGTTTCGTGTCCGTCTTCTGATAAAAACACGTTGTATTCAGCAGCATACAGACATAGCAGCATTTCTGTCTGCAGAATCTGGCTTTGCAGCGTAAGGCCTGTTGAGTTTCCATGGCAATGGCCACAAATTCCTCCCCAGCTCTTCAAAGTGAAAGACATATTTGTTTTGCTCGTGCAACTTTGTAGCACAAAAGCTCTCTCTCTTTTTCACCTAACACCTGCTAATCTGCACTTGGTCCCTTTGAAGCCTCCTGCTGATCAGAAATTCAAATACATTTTTGCATGCTAATCTTAGTGGTAATCTAGAGCTTGTGTCTTTCATGTTCTGTCTGTGAAAACAGTTTTCTTTATAAATCACCAGAAATGTTGGTCCTGGCCGCTCTCCATGGGAGGATGAGCCGACAGGGAGAGCGTGCTGCCGGCAGCCTGGATTAGATTCTCTTAAGGTGAACATAGCTTGGACAGAGCTCCTGGATCAGGGCTCTAACCAAACATTTGCTCTTTTGTGAAAAGAAGGAGAAAGGAGAGAGAGGGGGAAGGGCTTTCATTAGGTCTTGGTGAGCACACCCGCAGGTCATGGTGCCCAGCTGTGCATGAGGCCGGGCTCGGAGGGGCAGAGCGGTGGTGGCAGCCCGGGCACCCCCATCTGTCATTTTACACCCTGTTCCTCTGTGTGTCGACTCAACAAAGGAGCAAGTGCGGCTGCAGAGCCAAACAAATGTGTGTTTGCTGCAGTAATTTTTCTGGTCATCTGATGGATAACCACACAGCTGCAGGGCTGAATTCGCAGCCTGCACTGCATCCATGCTGCTGCAGTCTTGCACCAAACAGGGTGTTGATACTGTGCAGCGTCCCCCTGCCTGTCCGATGCCAGTGTGTGAGATGCAGCTGCCAGTGCTGCCCTTCCTCCCCTCTTCAGAGCCTCTTCCTTGGCACTGGAAGTGTGCACAGGGAGTCCTAAAGCTGCCAAGGGTCCTGATGCTGCCCATGCTGTGGGCCTATCTGCCTACCAGAGGGGCTGGAAGGTCTGATGCTCTGTTGGTCTGTAGCTGGCGATGTGGCTGTAGTGCTTCATGGATACTCAGTGGGATCTTTGTTTACACCAGTAGTAAAGGTTTCAAGTGGTTTGCCCTTTGGGTGCTGCTGTGTGTCCACTATCCGTGTCTGCCAAAGCACACAGAAACCCCATGTCCCACGTCTGTTCCAGCCCCAAAACTGCTCTCAGTTCCCTTTCCAGTGGTACTGTGTCCATCGAGAACCTGTGCTGGCAGTCCAGTGTCAGGTGCTCAGTCTGTGCTGTGTTACCATGGTGCTCCTTTGTGCTTCAGAGTTTTCAAACAGAAGGATTTGAGTTTCACTGCAGCTTGGACATAGGTAAACTTCTGTGGCATAGTTATTTTAAACAAGCCAGTCCTCACAGAGCTTTACGTTGTTTAAAATTATCCATTTTTTCCCACTACGTACAAGAAATCTTCATGGTTAATTTCTTAACTAATAATTCCATGAATACAAACAGTTATCCTGTTGAAGGAGATAAGCAGTTTACCCACTTTTACAAGAGGTGTTACATGTGCAGAATTTGCTGAGTAGTGCAGGAAGCCATTCAGCTAAGCCATTTCTCCCCAAGCTGGAGCTGCAGGCTGTCAGACTGACTCTCTTCAGCTGCAGAGCTGGATCAGGCCCCCTGGAAATGCAGTGCCCAAGGATTTCTATCTGTTAGCTAAGCCATGCATCTCTGCCTCTGTACTCCAAATTTTATAAAATCTTAACTTTCAAAAAAGTCTTTATTTATGAAAGCTCATAGTGCGTTTCAGAGGAGAGTGCATACTCACCGTTTCATACAGGATCACTAGTGAAATATTTGAAAGAGGTTTTTCTGTTCATTGTCTGCTGCATCTCACTGCTATCCAGACCCTATTCTGTTCAAATTCTCTTCCTTTCTTTAGGGAGTCTGAGTGCACAAGGAGGACTGTGGTTTCTGAGAGCAGATAATATAACTGTGGAATATAAACATGGCAATAATTTCCTTAGCCCTGTGATCCATCAAGCATGTTGAGAACAGTTGGCAAAGGTCTGGGCAAGTTCCCAGTGCTACACAGCACCTACAGATGAGATGCCTTTTTGCCTTGCTCAGCTGCAGGATCCACACCCCCGGCACTGGAGAGGTCCATCCTGTTGTCTTTCCTGGCAGGGTAAACCTCGACTTTTGAAGTCATATGCCCACATCTTGCAGAGCATCAGTAGTTCCAAACACCAGTAAGTTACCAAAAGTGCGGGGGGTAAGGGGGGGAGGAGGGAGTGGAAGAAAGCTGCAGCATAACTCTCGATCTGGCTTTATTCTTTTACTTTAAGTTATATGTCTTTAAAGGAAAAATGCTGACAACATGCTTGCTCACAAAGAGACTTTTAAGCCAATGCCAAGAGTTTGCTCAAAACTGGTAAAAAGTCAGAGCTGGGATCTGAGAGCAGCACTGAATTTTCCTCTACTTCCTTGCTTTATTTTAATTTTCCAGCAGTTGAGGAGATGTTCAGTATGCCTGCTGCCTTTTGCTTTGAGTCGTGAGTCAGAGTGCCCTTTTGTTTTTTGAAATGGGTGGACACTGGTGTCTGACCGGTGAGGATATGCTGGAATTGGTGTGTTTGCTTTCTCTGTATCTGTTACTCTTGAGTCTGGCGAGTGTGACTTTAAAACAATGTTATTTGGACTGAACTAGTGCAGCCAGGCAACAAGGGACCTTGCGCCTCCGGGAAGGGCTTTTCCCCTCCACAGAGAGCAGCTTCATGAATGGTAACATCTGCAGACCAACATGCTTGCAAAGCACCCTGTCCCCTTGCAGGCAGGGCCAGGTTCATGCCATAGTAACCAGTGTAACCAAAGCAACTGCCACCTCACCTTAAACATCCTTCTACGTGGCAGAAAGCTTTCAGTTTTTATGTCCACTCTCATGTAATGATGGGATGTTGCTGCAGTAATACTGTTGGGCTTGTTTAGTGTTCAAGACATGAGGTCCATCCTGAAGGCTAGAGCTCTGGGTCATCATCAAGATTTCAAGCCTAATAAATCACAGGGAGTAACTTTTTGATGAGGATTGTGTCTGGTTAAGAGGAGCTGACCCCACATGTTTTTCTTGCCTCTGTGGCAATCTTAGTTCCTCCTCTAATACACTGGACAATGACCACCTGCATCTGCAGCAACTATTCATAATTTTGGTAGAGGCCCTCCTACAAGGAAATGTAGTCTGATAACTGTGTTGTATTGCAGTGGTTTTCCTCCTGAATGCTCCCTCCAGAGCCCCAGAAAGGACATTGGCATCTCTGCATTTGCACATGGTGACTGAAGCACCTGTGTTATTGTACAAAAGTATGAACAGTAGCTTATTGACCTTTACAAGCCTTTCCTAATAGTGATTACCCTCCCCTTGAAATGCATATAGCTCAAAGCGTTGAATTATTGAGGAGTTTAGGACATGAATCCCAGGGAATCTCCTGCCAGAATCTCCTTCCTCCCCAAGCCAGGAGAGGCCCAGCAGCGAACACGCTGTGTTCTCAGAGGTGCTCATGTCCTACTGCAGAGCTGTGTTCCTTGCTTTCTCCTATGTTGATCGCCCCTCCAGTTTCTACTTCAGCTACCCCACTTGTATGTTGAAGGTACAATGTATTCTTCTCCACTGAAGATAATGGGTCCAGAGTCTCATGTCCAAATCTTGATGCTATAATTTAAAAAATAAATATGTAAAAGAAGATACTCTATTCCTAACCATTTTTACTGTCAAAAAAGTTGAATTACATGGAATGACTATACCCCTGCAACTATAGTGGTGATAACAACATGCCTTTTATTGCTTCTTGTGCTGTATCATTCACTAGTGTTATAGCCATGCTTCCCAACAGAATGCAGTAAAAATTATTCTTAAACCTCAGGGGCTTTTGTGATCTCACTTGCTATTTATAGCTGATTAAGGCTCAATCATATGATATAATGATAGTTCTCCCTATGCTGTATTGATCCCAGTGGGAACGAAGGGCATTCAGCACCTTGCGTGACCAGACCCTTCACATCCGTGTCTCGCTGCTCGTTGCAGAATATGAGCGGTAAGACTGAGCACTCCTTGATTTTCTTATTCAGACTCATTTCGAGCTCCGGCTCAGACTGGAGATTTGCTGAGTAAATAGTCTCAACAATAATCTCAGCCTGATTCCAACTAATTAAATCCTGTACAAACATCCCTCTCTGGGCCAATATAGCAAAAGACAACGAAAACACAGAAAACCAGACATAGCTTTCCTCCAGATTCTGCTTGGCCCTTTAATCCTGTATCTTTTGAAAGATAGTAACGTCCATAAGATGAGGGGTCAGCCTTCCTGCCCTCAGCATCAAGCAGTGGAATTTTTCAATAATGAACAGCTGGGTCACCAGCGACACAAAAGCTGCTGTAATATCCTGTAGGCTTACGGGGCACAACAGAAATCCCAAAGCAAATCATGATGTACACAGAAAGGGACCGTCCTTTTCTATTAAGGAGGCCACTTCAAACCAGTCTCGACACCACCTTTTCTCCAGCTTTTCGGAGGCAAGATTATCCCCTGCGTATATTTAATCACACATTGGGGGGTGGCTTTGATTGCCTTTTTAGAGTCAGGGAAGTTAAAGAACATAGTTTGAAGGCTCTTATTATCAGTGCTCCATCCGCGTGCTCTCAGCTAAGATGTGTTTACAAACAACCATTGAGATCAGCGAGTACAGTAACACTGCACTGGGCCCAAGGCTGGGTTTTGCACCAGTTTGACCGAATTGGTTGTATGAACCCAGGCTCCAAGTAAGCATGGTGAGAGCTTGAGGTAGGGGGAGTGTTGCATTTGTGTTTTAATTTTTATGAAACCCCATGGAATTCATGGCCTTTTCCAGAGAAAGAAAAAGTTACCTTGTAGGGTTTTTCCTAAGTACCCAGTAAAGCAAAATGTAAACCAGGGTAACATGACCAAAAAACAAATACTATAAAAACTTTTTAATGTATCACAAAAGTCAGTCTAAAATGTATGCAAGATATGTTAGAGATTCCTGATTAAAAGCAGTTTGTGTCAAGGAAGTTACCACTTGCAACATGTAGAACATCTGACAGTGATTAAATGGAGCTAGCTATTAGATTTTCTTAAAGAAACAATAGTTAAACGTATCTCCACAAGTATGAAACACTTTATGTACTGTATCTGGTACACCTCATTTAAATTGACTTAGATGGAACAGACACACTAGGTCTAACTAGTAGGTTATTAAGAATATAAACCTGGTGCCCAAGAATTTACAATCAGTTATATGGGAGGTATCCTGACTTTCCTCCTTTTCCCAGGGCTTTCATTTACTAAGCATATGCTGTAAAGATGTCACACTTACAGCAAGGGACATGTTTAGGATGTTTCTTACAAACAGTTTTAAGTTACATACCTATAGCAAATGCATCTTGCTATTCTGTAACTTGCTCTATAGACAGACAGTCTGCCATGGGCTCAAGAAAAATGTGTATTAAAGGAAGGAGGTACGTGTTGGGAAGATCACATTCACAATTTATTTTTTTGAAGTTTTGTTTGTTAGAGCTTTTGAATTTTGGGTAGAATAATGGTGTAAAATTGTTTTCTACAGGGTGACAAGCTTTTCAGCTCTGTTAAACCACTTCGAGGTTTGAGAAATATGGTTTAAATTAAGCATATCATACTCCTGCTTCTGGTGGGTAACAAAAAGAAGAGCTTGGAGATTCATCCAGTCTGTAGTGTTTGGTAGTTGTGAATAAACTGTGTGCTATGAGTAATAACCAAATAAGAGTTCTCCAAGAAATACTTTTTTGTTTCATTCGCTTGTGAATCAGGAGGCGTATTTAGGTGGTTACTGCAGGGCTGTGCTTACGCTTCAGTGCTCTAATTCCTGTCTGTACATTGCAGGGGAGGAACAGGCAAGTCAGAAGACTCTGAGTTCAGCATTTCAATCTGCCTTTAATTATGAATTTCCCTATTATTTTGTGAGGTGAATCGGCAGAGTTGCTGAAGTAAACCGCTACAGTGCTGTAAGTCCAATCAAAATCATAGTTTCAGAAAGTGGAAATCATATAAATAGCAGTCATGCCTCTTTTCTGTATGTCACTTACATTTAAAGGTTTTTAAAAATAATTATGCTTCCATCAACAGCCAAAGGATGCCTGCTTTCCAGGCTGGCTCTTAAAGCTCTAACCTGTCTCACTCTCTATCTGTACAGGGTCACGTCAGGAATTGCATTCAGCTCCTCCAGAGCAGAAGAATGCTGAGGGTCACTGTTTAGTAGGTGGGAAATCATGTGGGCAGTCCTCTGGGGGGCTGAGAGCTAATTTATGGTTAAGTCCAAACCTCTCTAGTTTGCATAATGCCAAGCCTAATAAAATATTTGTGGTAGCTTATCTCACTTTCAGATAACTTAAGACAGATAAAAATTAAATTGGAAAATATTGCTTAAAAATATGAGAGAGAAAATGAAGACAATGTCTTGAGATGTGCTTTGCTGATTTTTATTGAATTCTTTCTCAGATTTACAAAATTGTTCACTGAGTTACTGCCAGGTAAAAGTCTGCCTTATGCACAAAACTGTCTAGAGTTTGGTCTCTTTAATGAGAATCACAAAACCACTGGAATTCCAAGGGCTGATGTGGATCAGCTGGAGGATGGACTTAGAGGTTGTGACATGTATGCTTCATGGGGTGGCTGTAACAGTCATACTATAAGAAATGACAGCTTTAAAGGTAGTTGTTTTCTTGCAGTTGGATTCAGTTGAAATGATTGGAGCTTGAAGCTTTGCCAAGGGTTTGCTCTTAACCAAGAGGTCATTACTGCAATTAGGTGATTGTTTTGATCTATACATTCTGTGAAATGTCAAATACTGAAGTGTATGTGGGAGCAAAAGAAGCCACGGGGCTAAATGACACTATGGGGCTCGGTGTTCAACTTCAGGTACAATTATCCTATTCTGGTTCAGCTATTTGGCAGCTGATGACCAAAGTCATCTTATATACTGCACAAGGAAAATACAGGAGCTGTGACCCTGCTCTGTGTGACTGTCAGCAGGGCACAGCTTCAGGTCAGGGGGAGAAGCGAAGCTGGACCCTGTGCACGGAGATGGCAGTGAGGCAGGCTCCAGCACAGCGGCTCCTGCAGCCCTTCCCCAGCTCCGAGCACTGCTCCAGAACACCAGAGGCTCGCCATCCTGCTTCCTCAGCCTTGGTTTTCCCATGCTCACTGTTGGGTTAGAGCAGTACTCTTAGTCATGGTTATTATAAAAGTGGTCTTTGTTTGCTGTGCTGGGCACTGTACAGCACAGGCAAGCAGAAAGTTGCTGTCACAAAGAACAGAGCATACAGGGAAAGGGAAAGAGCGTGCAGTGTGAGAGAGGTAAATACTGCACGAGCCTCCCAGTGCCATATGGGTTGGAGCACAGCTGGAAAGGAAAAAGTATGTGTTGGTGGGATGAGAAAGTATGTGGTGAGAAGGAGTTAAAGATTTTTTTCTGGATAGAGTTAAACAGCAGAAATTTGAAAAGTCACACCTTTATGCTTGTGCCTGCCTGGGGTGTGGCAGGTGATCCTTACATTGTGTCCAGTTCTGGGCCCCACAGTTCAAGAAGGACAGGGAACTGCTTGAGTGTCCAGCGCAGAGCCACAAAGATGATTAAGGGAGTGGAACATCTCCCTTATGAGGAAAGGCTGAGGAAGCTGGGTCTCTTTAGCTTGGAGAAAAGGAGACTGAGGGGTGACCTCATCCATGGTTACAAATATGTAAAGGGTGAGGGTCAGGACGATGGAGCCAAGCTTTTTTCAGTAATGACCAATGATAGGACAAGGGGCAATGGATGCAAACTGGAGCACAGGAGGTTCCATGTGAATCTCAGGAAGAACTTCTTTCCTGTGAGAGTGCCAGAGCACTGGAACAGGCTGCCCAGAGAGGTTGTGGAGTCTCCTTGACTGGAGACATTCAAACCCCGCCTGGATGCGTTCCTGTGTGATGGACTCTAGGTGACCCTGCTCTGGCAGGGGGGTTGGACTGGGTGAGCTTTCGAGGTCCCTTCCAACCCCTAGGATTCTGTGATTCTGTGATAAAGGGCAGTAAAGACACATCTTCTGTGAGCAATTAATGACAGAGGTGCAGGGCTGAGGTGATCCCTGCTCACTAACAGCAAACTTACAGAGCTGCCACCCCATGGGCACCCCGGCAGCATTGCCTGGGGATCTACAGGGTGCTGTGGGCCCGGTAGTGCCCTGCAGTGGAGGTTCTGTACAGCCTCCATCACAGGGCTCCAAAAGGACTGCATCACAATTTAGATGTGCACACACACATAAATACCTCAAGGCTTATAGATCTGTGCAGTCTGCAAAAGTGCACAATTAAACACACTGTGGATGTGTATCTCTGAAGCCTATATGGATAACATAGTACTTGATATAATATGAAGGTCTGTGTCTTGTTTCTCCTCCTGAATTGACCAAAATTTCACTTCCCTGTTTATGCCCTCTTAACATTTCCAGGCTAGGTCCCTGCCCCTTCCTAATGTGGGAATGTAAGCCCCTGCTGTATAGGCACTCTCTCTTTATCTCCATGCAGTTTGACTTTCATATCAGCTATCATCACCTTCGGCAGGGCACTCTGACGGGTTCTCCTGCAGTATCTCTGTGGAGGCATTCTCTGACACAGAAAAACAGAACCAATCCACTTCCTCCTCCTATCTACTCCTTTCAGCAAATACTGACAGTAAGGCCATCACTTCTTTTCACCAGAACAGCAGCATGTCAAGTCTCTGCTGTCTCTCAAAGGGGCAAGATGGAAGAAAAGCACACCACCACTACCACCACCCCCAAACAAGCAAACAAACCAACCCCAGAAAACAACCCACACACTTTTTTCATCTGCTTGGTGATTGCCCCTTTCTCGGTGCAAAGTAAACACAGAAGTTCCTTACAGGTGACTATTGCTGCTTTCCAGATGAGGGGAGAACCAGTGGCAGCACACATAGCTCTCACTGGAGAAGGCCATCAGGAACAAATGCAGCCAGCTTCAACCAGCCCTCACCTATCCATTTCCTTATTGCTGTCAAGTTTCATTTATTTCTTGTTAAGAAAACACAAGCTCGAGTTGCTGAAGGTGCAGGTTCTCTATCACCTGCTAACTGTATGCAGCAGCCACTGATGGCTGCAGCAGGCACTTGCCCAGAAACTGCTCTTCAAAGCCCCTCCAGACCCCTGGGAAATATGATTGTCACCAGGCGGTTTTTGTTACCAGCAGCCCACATCAGAGTGGTTGGTGGAGCAGGAGTGAAGCGAAGCTGTGAGGACTTGTGGGGTCCCACAAGGCTTCATAGGTGCTGTCTGGAAGTAATTAAAGTGCACCATGAAGAAATAAAGTCTGTGCCCATTTTTGAATGTGTATGTGAGCATGGACAAGGCTGTGCCATTTTTTCAATGAACCAGGTGAGTGCAGGAAGAAGGGGGTGCAGAGAAATTGAAGTCTGTGGCACTGCTATCCAGTTTCTCATCTTGGTCTTTGCAGACATGTTTTTCCCAATACCTGAACTCTTAAAAGACTGTTAGGATCTAAACACTTTTCTTCTCATGCTATTCTTATTACTTGAGTTTGGCAACTTCTGAATGTGCTTCCAAGTTATTAGAGAGCCACTTGCCTGGGCCAGCAAAATTAGTTCTGGACTGACATTTTGATCTGTCGAGAGTCTAATTTTCAAAAAAACTCCATGAGTAGCCTTTTATTTATTTTTTTCTATTGAACAACCAGTAAGTCCAGCTTCATTATGACTTAAAGGATGGTGTGAGCTTTCAACAAGCAACGGTTGGATATTCTTTATCCAAAAGAAACCATATGAAACACACGACTGCCAAGGAGACATTAAACAAAAGCACTCATTTGGGGGTAGAAGGGGAGGTTGAAGCTGCAAGCTGTGGTCAGGTGACAGATATTTTTGTTAGGAAATAATACCTTTCTCTGATTTCCTGAGAGGTTGAATATAAAGCATAAAACATGGGACAGTGATGAAATCCAGAAGAATTACCTCTGTGTATTCTGCTGGAAGAGAGTAAACAAGTACCTATATGCCACCCAGGTACAGCAGGCTCTGTTTGGACAGCTGCATTGCCCATTGAAAGGTACTGCTTGATAGTGGCTTGGTGATAATAAGGCTAGTTCATATAAGATTCATATGAAATTGTACATCTCTATAGAGATGGCTGTGTTAATAAACCCTACACAGCAGAGAAGTTGGATTTTCTGATGCATACCAACTACTAATGTAAAACATGCTCCAGTGAGGATTCCTTGAAAAACTGCATTTACTGCTGCAATAATAGTAAAAGGTCACCTCGGATCATATTTGCAAAAGGTCAGATGCTGGTAGAGCTAGCAGCCTGAGCACATAGAGCAAAAGTTGGTAGGTTCATTGTAGTTCCATCTGCAGCTACAGCTGAAAACCAATCAGAATTAGTCATGGAAAAAGTTTTCTTCAATTTTGACTGATTCTGTAGTGGGAGAGGGATAATTCATATAGTAAGGAATTTCTCTGGGCCTGGTAAAAACTGTCCAGAAAGGCAGAGGTATTTTTAAATGCACCGTTGTGCTGAGCTCCTCTTGTATTTCTGTGTTTGTGAGATGCATTGGGATGAATGTGTGTCTCCAAAATGGTTATGCTAGCACAGTTTCATAGAATAGCTTGTTTAATGTGGCATGGCATAAGGTATCTAATGCAAAATGTATGTATGCACGCTTTCCAGCTTGACATCTGTACTATGAATCTTGTAGGCATGGGAGATTGTTATCCTCAGTCTGGTGAGAAGTTTTTTGTGTGAAATGGTTGGAGTTCAGTTGTTTGCTGCAGCAGATTCTGTATTCTCTAAAGTCAGTTCTGCAGGAATTTGAGAAATGCCTACTCACAAGTTGCTGGTCTCTTCTCCAGTCCCCCTGGAGCCCCACCAATAGCTGACAAACCTCAAGCACAAGGATAAAGAAGTTTGTACTGGATACTGCCTCTCCAGCTGTTCTCAACCAGATGTGCTGAAAATGTTGCACGTTTATTCTCAGTGTTGCAGCTTTTTGCTTTAAAGAAAATACATTCCTGGAGAGGTCCCCATAATTGAAATGGTCCCAGAAGAAATTAGCATTTCTGTACACATAAGCTGTCTCTCCATCAGGCTTAGCAGAGGCAGCAAGGAGAGGTCCTGTGGGACCAAGGATCTCATCTAAGACACTTCAAGTCATCTTCACCATCTTGCAGTCCAGCCTCTCTAGTTCTTATATAAATTATATGACCTACTCCAAAGTAGTTCAGGGGAAATTAATTCGGTTGTGATGGATTTACGTTGTTTTGAATGATTCTGCTGGTGATATTTTTTGGTGACAGAGGACAGTCCAGAGATGCCCAGTGAAGTTTGTAATGCTTGTCCCTGCTCTAGAGGGTAAGTGAAGATCTTTGCCTATGAGTTTATATTCCATCATAAGCAAAGTGCACCTTCTTTCTCCACATTATCTGATATCAGTTAAGAGACACAAGAAATGTGATCTATCTTTGAAAATGAAATGCTAGGACACATGTCACAGACTCCCAAATGCTTCAGTGAAAGAAGGCAGCATATATTCATGGCTGGAGTCTGCCCTTAAATCTGATCACGTTCTCTGTTGGCCCCTAATTCCATCACAGTGACCCTCGCAGTATAAGGTGTAATATAAAGCAGCAACTGACAGTAGTTACTGCAGCTGCCTAAGACCTGACAGGTTTTTACTGAGTACACAGGAGCATTCGGTACCATTTATTGCAAGTCTCTGAAGGATGCAGAGTGATCAACGTTCTTGGAAATGAATGGTCTTTTCATGTTGTTCATTTCATTTCTGGGGATGGCCACAGCACTCCCAAAAGCCAGGGATTAATAGTCCTGGCTAGATTCAAGCAGAGTGCAGCCAGCACTTCACACACTGATGCTTGAATCAGACACTGAAAATAAAGCATGGGACCTGAAAAGTAGTTTCCAAATATTTGACAGAGAACTACCAGTGAAACTCAATGCTATTTCTATTTCTCGGCTGCCAACAGCATCTAGTAAATTTTCCCAGAGAATCACGGCTGTCCGCGACATGACTTTGGCATTGCTCTTTCTTAACCCACTTCTTCTACTTAAGATTTACCTTTGCCTCTGGGGAAGTTTGATGTTGCTAAGCAAAAAAGAATAGTCATGTCTCCAGCATGTTTGGGGCACTGATGCTGCTGGGCAGATACTTCAAACAAGCCTCGGGCTGAAATGCCAACCAGTGCTGCTACCTCTGGCATTCGGTTAATTTTTTTGTACAAAATGCAGCAGAGGCTCCAAGGACGCATCACCAAACAGTGAGCACTGGAGTTAAAAGAGTGAAAGAGGGGCTCTTTGTTTGAGCACCAGAGCAAGCTGTATGGGAGCCAGGAGCTGGAAGCAGAGGCTAGCGATGTCGGTGCCGTCCTCCCCTCACCCGCAGCCACCGCATGGCTCTTCCCAGCTCCATGCTGCCGCTATCGGTCACCAAGCCCAGCCAGCCATGGGGACCTGGTGAGTGGCGTCGAAGCAGGCATCATCCCATGGTTTCCCCATCCCAGGCTCTGTGGATGCTGCCCCACACATGTCTGGCACAAACCACTGTGTTAGTGCCTAGGAGGTGATGACTTGCAGGGCCAGAGCTGCCATCCCACATGGTCCTGCCACTGCCACGGAGAGTTTGTGCCTCACCCTTTTGTTGGAAATGGTAGTGGGTATTGACGGTGATGGGCTTCGCCATCTCAACTTTACAAGGTGTCTAGATGGAATATTGATGGATTTGGGCTTCCGAGTGACTAATTAGCATGCAGGATCCCTCAAAAGGGTTAACATGGGATCTTTTTAATTGTCAAAAGAGTTTCAGGCTATTAGTGTTGGCATATTCTTCAATAATCTGTTTTATTTTTACCTGCTGGGAGCTTAATTAAAAAACAAAGAGGCTCAATTTAAAGCCCATTACTATGCTAATTTTGTAAGAACTGGGCGGTGATTAAGAAGCTTTAAAAAGAGGAGTTTAGTTTGCTCTAGGGAATGGGTTGGAGGCAGGTTTTATTTCGTTTCATTAGCTAGCTACAATTATTTATAAACTAAATGGAAATGATATTAAAGAGTAATGAAAAAAACAGCATCTATGTATTATTGAATAGCAGAACTTTTTTTAATTTAGCGTCGAAGTGTGCAGAGCCTTTATTACTGCAACTTGCAGTTAACGCAGCTAAATGCAGTTGTTAAATATAAGAGGCTTTTTAAATATGCCCATAAATACAGAGCTGTCTGGTTTGCTTTTCCTGTAGATCACTAGAGTAAGTTTATAAAGTTATCAGAGTGACAATAAAGATGAACTACTGTCTCTTTTAAAAAAGATTTCATGACGTTTTATGCAGGAAAATTTCTTAACAGAATAAATTGTGAAGACTTACTTTTTTATACTATGTATGTAACATACAATCTAACTGCGCCACAAGCTTTCTACTGTCTTTTGCCTGGCATGCAAGCCCAAAATAATACGTGCAATTCTAGCAGTGTGAGGTGTCCCTGAAAGAAGCAGCTGCCTTGAATGGATGTTCAGAAGCTGAATGCCAGTCAGGCACTAGTGCAGCAAGGGCTGTAGATGTTTCTGTGGATGCGGTCTGTGCACAGGTGAGGGCAGGACAGCCTGGCTCCTGGCGTGGCCGTGTGAGTGGGCAGTGGGAGGATCGTTCTGTGGGTACAGATATGACCAGGGACAGGGAGAGGCTGTGAGGCTGGCAAGAGCCAGCCAAGCCTGGTCACCAATTTTGAACTGAATCCCCAAAACAAGGATTACCATGGTATCCGTGAGGATGTGGGCAGGGAGATGTGCCCTGTACCTGCCAGAGGAACTGGTAGAACTGGTGTGTATCTTCCAGCCATGGGAAGAGGAGGAGGTGCTGCGCCCATGCCTGGAGGAGCTACATCTCTGGTGGCACCAGGGCCTTCTACAGAAATAACACTTTCCTATAAAATGCATAGCTATTCCAGCTCTGGTTAGCCTGGCCCAACTAGTAACTATGATAATTTAGCATTTGAATTCATGCTGAAACAGTCGCTTCAGTCTTCTAAAGCAGCATAAACTCTGCAACCCAGTGACTGATGCTGCATTTCAGTGCTGAAAATCCTTTGTATATCACTGCTCGTTTTGGGAAAGCTCTCTTGCTGTGCCGGGGTGGGGAGTGGGAGGAAGCCTGGACCAATGGTTGGACGTCAGTGTCCACCAAGCAGAGGGTCCAATGAGGAGGAAAGGTGGCCAGAGGGCCAGCAGCTGATGCCAGCCACCCTCATGGGCTGCCCAGAGCCTGCACATTACTTCAGTCTGTTGTTCCCTGCTGCAATGGGATGTGCTTCTTGTACATGGTGCCTTGTTGAAGAGATTGAGTCTGAAATGTGACACAGGTTTACAGATATTTTCAGCATTGAACTGGGGATGGAGTGGCAGAGAACTGTCTCTTTTTACTTAAATGCTACAAAAGGGTCCTTTGGGGGTGTAAGGAGGACTTTTCCATGAAGAGGGCCTGGGGTTGGCCTCAGTATTTAATTCCACATTCAGCGGAATTACCCAGCTGAGTCCTAGACAGCAACACAAGGTGTGTGAAGCTCACCTTCGTGCAAACAGAAACAGTGTGAACTTCATTGTGATGAATCTGTAAGAAGTGTTTGGGGATTTTTCTGCACTTGTGTTGAACTCTGCAACTGAAAAATCAGGGGCCCACCAACAAGTGAGCCATTTCACCTCACAAACCATGATCATTTCTCACTTAAACTTACATTTCTGGGGGCAGGATTTGTATATTTTCCCTGTGTTTAGAAAGTATTTAGTAGGTACTACTGTCCAAATAAAGATACTAGAGTATAATATGAACAAGCAGGAATATGTAAGAAACCGACACCATTTTTGCATTTATTTGCTCGAGGCCTTATCTAGCTCTTGTGACAGTAGATGATGACTGGACTAGCCCACTGCAGGGAATGGGAAAGAGCTGGAAGGTTCAGAGTGAACTGTATGACAGAAATGGGGCTATTTTGCTTTCTTCTGATGTCTGTGAAGCACTTCCAAGTTCACATTCAAGACCAAGTATTTTCCAAACAGAATCTGTGAATTGCCTAGGCACTCTTGAGACTCTTTTGTCCTAATTAAAATTACTTAAGAGTGCCCTGCACATCTATAACTCAAATATCCATAGAAACCAGCAGGACTTCTGCTGTCAAAGTCTTCTGTGTGGATCCTGAGTTTGTCCTGAGGAGCAGCATTCTGGAGCTGTTTAGGCTCTATCAAATCAAAGCTCACTGTGTTGCTTCCACAGTCACACTGGGGAGAAAAGCCTAATGCTGCAAGTCTGCTGCTCCTGTGGGTGAACTTGGGGCTGAGCCTAGCCACAGAGCTGCCTCTTGAGATAAAGGACATACATACATCAGAATAGCTTAAAATTCTCATTTGGTTCCAAGGGCAAGCAGGGCTATCCAGGATTCTTGAGGTCTTAAATGTTCCTTGGCCTTCTTTTGACCCTGTATACACCTTAGATTCTTCCTTTAATGATTGACACTCAGTGGGTATGTGCCTTCGGGCATACTGGACTTGTAGCTGGTTCTTCATCAAAGCAACTGTTTACAGCTGGTTTGAGTTGTATGCCAATAAACAGTATTCTTTTTGTCTCAAAATAACAAGTGGCTTAAGTCCCTAATGATAAGGATTTTGTGCTTTGTAGAGGAAAAAATTCAGCTAGGTTGGAACAGCCAGCCACTCAGCTTAGCAAGTCAGAGTACTTTATACTTCCAGCTGAACCGCTTTTATCTCCTCAAGTGAGTGGGCTATAGATTCTTATCATTGTGGCAGAAGTGATGAGGGTAACATCTTTAGTTGGAAATCATTGGCAACATGTGGAGAAAGCTTAAGATGTTGTCACACTTTAACTTGGTCCTAATCTGTTCAAAGGCAGCTCATACTTTCTAACTGCACCAGCAGGTAGTGAGAGAGAGTCAAAGACCATCAGAGTAAAATAGCTCATGCTTTCCTTTGGAGAGTTTATGACTTTCATAAAGCGGGTACAAAGAAACTGCAGCAGTAACTGTTATTGTCTAAATGAAGAGCTTATGTTCACCCAACCATATTTCATTAACTTGTACACCCCAGCTTCTACATTTCCTGCCTGCTTGGTGCAGTGATAGAAGCAAATCTTGAATATTTTAATGCCTATTGTCAGTGAAATGAGAACAAGAGAAATGTGCAGATCAGCCGTGCCCCTTGCGTGACCATCTGATGTGTCCATCACAACCAGCAGGTCCCATGTACAGGCGTGTGCTGGAGCATCGCCTGTGGCATTCATGGCATTTCCAGTGCCAGCTGTTTTGTGACTTGTGACACATGTTGATGTGAGATCCAAAAAGGAATCATTTTCCTTCCAACAGTAAACTGAGACACTGCTAACAGCACTTTAATGTCGAAGCTGAGGATTCTGTGAGGGTGTAGAAAATAGATTTAGGACTGAGCTCTCAATGGAGCTAAGCGCTTTTAAAGTCTTCTTACCTGTGAATGAGGGTCCGATTCTGTTCCTGGTGGTGTCAAAGTTGTTCATTTCACTCAATGTAAAAACTGACACAGCTTCTCCTCCTTTATCTTTAGCAGATGATCTTAAGAACCTCAGAATTACTGAGAGGGATTTTTTTTAGCTAGATATTCAGCAAAGCACCTAGTTTTTGGAAACATTTTTGAATCCCACAGGAATACCATGGGATATTTCCGTGCTTTTATAGAACAATTCCAAGCCATACAAATTTTCTCACCAAAAGGAAGGAATGCTGTACTGATATGATGTGGTGGGGTTTATGCATAACAAAGTTAGATAGTATTTTCCAGCTTTGACCTTACTTACAAGTTTTCATTTAATTAAAAAATATTCTGAAAAAGTTAATAAAATGTTTAGACAAACCTTTCAGTCTTGTGAGCTTAAGGGAATAATCCTCTTTGCATGCCTAATAATGTTGTTGGTGTCTAATGGGATTTCATTTTCATGCATGTGGAAGTGTCTTGTGTGATATATGTTTAACTGCTGGAATAACTTAAAATCTGTGCTAATGTTCCAGGCAAAAGGAGGGTCTGAGCGTGCTATAGGGCCTTGCTTATTGATAAATCTTTTTTCATAGATTTAGGAAGTCTTGTTTACCAAAGCCTGAATACAAACAGAAAGGCTGATAGCTAAGTCTGTAGGACTCTATCAGCCATATTTGGCCTTACAGAAGCTGGATTTTGGTAGTAGCGTGTTAATCTAAAAAATCAGTTTATAGAGCAACTATAGTAATTGTCCATACTAGAATAACTAGGCTAGTCCGTTCATTAATGTAAAAACAGATGAATCAGATGTTTGGAGTCTTCAAAAAAGCCTGCATTGAGAGCTATTTATTTTCCATTGTAGTATTAATAATAAATAATTGACATGATGTTAATAAGAGTCACACTACATTACAAGAATAAATTATTATTCCGAGACGTTGTCGGACACATCCTCAGTTGCCTGAGTTTTTGGGTTTTGGTTGTTTTTTAGTGTTCCTTTTCCTTTTTCACTGGTCCTTTTTATAGAATTTCTCCCAAAGCTCTGTGCCTCTGGTAAGACTCTTTTGTCTTATCAGAAGAACAAAGTTTGTGAAAGAAGGACAATAAAGAGAAAATATATGAGAAGATTGGGGGGAAAATTTCATCCATTAAAGGTCAGGCTAATAGGGCATGATTTAGAGCAGAAATATAGTGGGGACTTTTGTAAGACAAACAGCAACTTTTCATGCTCAGATGGGGATTCTTGGGTTAAATTGCTATCTTTGAGTTCTGAACTTGGAAAGGTATTAAAGTGGAATTAAACCTTTACACAATCCAGCTCTTGTGTCATTCAGGATTTTTTTGGGTTCTGTTTAATTGTACATCACAGCAGGGTTCTGAGTGACTGGTGCTCTAAAGAAATGAGGGGTAGGGTTAAGTCTGCAGCCCACTGCTCTCTGCTAATCCTTCTTGTTCCTTGAAGAAGGATTTACTTTTGCTGCCAGCTTGTGAAAGACTTTCCTCCTCCAGAAGAGATTGTTGTGGCTTTCCTGGGGAGGTGTGGTTGCTATAGCAGGGAGTCACGCCTGGGTATTCTCTCAAACCCTACTGAGAATGGGCCAAAAAAGAGCTGAAGAAGAGTAAAACTGGGGATTAAAAAATGGAACAATGGGAGACAGGAAGATAGGAGTGGGAACAAATGGGAATTACAGCACCAAAAATAATGCAAAGGGACAAATAGAGGAAATAGAAAAATAATAGCTGACAGTTGGACTGAAAAGAGAAACACTACAAAAGAACAATTTATTTTCAACAGGCAAAGAAAATAAAATGGCATCTGAGAAATAAGACACAGGTCTGTGTCGAGGACTTTTTTGGTTCTTACTGTATTGCAAACGTATATGCAGTAAATATATAAAACTTTTTCCGTACCCCCCTTCTCAGTTCCACCTGAGCCATGATCTGTTTATTCAAAACAAAATCTTCTTGGGTTTTAATCCATGTGTTTACTTATTTGCTAGTAAATGATATTTCTGATTGTGTCCCTAGGGACTAGATGTATGGTAATTCTGGGCTTTTCATATGAAATATTGACATGTAGATCAATAACAGAAGATCCAACTCTGCTCAAACTCTGTTCTTGAATGCTTTCCAAGGAATTAACTGTCTCCAGGAAAATGCCAGTGGGCATTTGGTTTTGCTGCTGCTTACTGGAGAGAAATTCTTCAGCTCTTACTATGGCAATGCCCTGACATAAGTACCTGGTTCTGCCCCTGCCTGGGCACCAGCTGCCACCAGAGCGGGAACTGTGCCTCCCTCCTTGCCCCACCACCACTGCAGCCTCACCTTGTGTTTGGCCAGCTCGTTGCTAGATCATAAAGGGCTTACCTTTAGGATTTTCAGATGCTGTATTTTGCTCCTAAACCCCTTTGCTCTACGAATCAAATGCAGCCTAATTTTGCAAAGATCCGAACATTTTCATTTAAGGGAAAGAAGCAGAAATTTTCATTCAGTTTAAAGTTTTTCATGTTACAAATAAAATTTATAAAGAAGCCAGTCCCACGTCTCACAGCAAATCTCTCTGAATGCCTTTCCTGCACCCTACTGCTTTATATATAGGAGAGGCAGAGAGATGTAACAGATGAAACATTTTGTTTATGAAGTGTCTATGTTTTGTTTTATTTCACATGTTTTTGCAATATAGATAACAGATTACACCACAGAGCTTTCATTGCCTTGTGCTATAAAGATACTATAAAGCCTTTCTGGGTATTAATAATAGATTGTGTTGATGAGTTTGGAGAAGCTGGCAATAGACCCCCCACTGTAAAGACATTAACACCACAGGACTAAGGTATCTTTCCCTTGCAAATCAGTTGCTAAATTGGCTGTGCTGATGGGTTTGGGCACAAGCTCTTGTACAGCATCAGTGCAGCAGGCACAGGAAGTTATTTTGTTTTATACTAGCAAATAACGTTTCTTCCTCTTAATGTTCTTAGTTGAGAGGAAAAGCCCTGTGTAAATGCTTTCCCTAAGTCATTCTTGCCAGCCAGGAAATAACTTAGAAATTACATTTGAATTGCTTTGACACACGATTCTTTTTTTCTGTAAAAGTGAAGGCCGGGGCAGTGAATCACCAACAGTACAATTTCCCTGCTTGTAGGGCCTTTAGGGTGAATTTTCATATAAAAATTATATTAGAAGAATTTCCCTGTGTTGTTGGCGATGTACATTCAAAGGCAACTGTACATTCAGTATGCTACTTAGTGATCAAGAAGGATAAGATGTCTCATCAGACCAGTGAATATTCAGTGCGCTGGATACAGGCGGTCCTTGCATGAGTTGGGCTGTGGAACAAGGCCCCCTCTCCATGCAGAGCACGAGCCATTCGCCCACTGGAAACCAGTGAGGTTGTACAGGTAGGAAATAAAGATAGATTTAGTTTAATATGTGTAAATAACTGAATTAAAATCCAAAGGAAGAAGAATTAAAAAACTGCTGGTTTTCAGTAATGACCTAGCTCAGCAGAGTTGCAGCAGAAGTACAAACTCCCCAACATGTACTGTGCTTTTATAGCACTTCAGTATAATTTAAAGCAATGCAAAAGGCACAACAGCAGAAGCCCGTTAAGCCTCTTCTAAACTCGTAGACAAAAAAAAAATTAATTTCCTAAATGTTTGCACTGCCTAAAAATATAATTCTAACAAAATCATCATATTTTGTTAATCCATTAGGCTTCTTAATTGCAGCCCTGGTTTTCTCAATTCAATTGGTGCCCTTAACTTTTTTAACAGTTTCTATTCTACAGAACAGATTAGGAGAAAATTGCAGCCATAATCTGTACAGTGCAATTGCTGTGCTATAAAGAGGAATGGGAGTAGCTGAGAAGAGCAATTGGATTCCCAAAGGTGGAGCACAGTAGAGCAATATCAGTGACTTTGTAAATGAAAAATTGTTTTAATTCCCTCCTAACAGCAATAATTCGATTCTTCATAAATTTTTCCATCAAAGTGTTGTAAGGAAAAATGCTATAAAATAGAACTGCATGGCAGTGATGGAAGACAGTTGAACAAAGTGGTCAATTAGGGGATGAAAATTAAGCAAAGAGAAGAATCCATTCTGTCACATTCTGCTTGAAGCGAGAAACTCCTCTGCACTTTACATTTTATGTTTTAGTTTATACTTAAGGAAGATGTAACTTTGTAGGTCATTCTGGCCCTGCTTGAGCAGGTTACATTGGGATGACAGCTTTGAATTCTGTGTCTCTTTATGCATTTCAGTGAATGGATTCACTGGGTCTTTTCCATTTGTCTCAGCATCATGGTGTCAACCCCAGAGCTTTGGGGTCGTCAGTGAGTGCTGGGCCTGCCTGCAGGGGGCATGTTGAGATGCCTCAGCTGCAGGAGCTGGGGTTGGGTACCAGGTGACTGGGGAATCCTGTGCCTGGTGGCCTGAGGACCTCTACGAGAAGGTGATGAGGGTTGCCTATCACCATGTGAGGGGGTGGCTCTCCCAGTTTTTTCCCTTGCCAAACACCTGGCCCATCAGAGCAGGCAGCAGCCGAGACCTGTCTTGGTGTGTTGGGAGGGAGCTGGGAATGGCTGATCTGCATGAAGGTCCCTCTAGACTGGCCCCTGCTGGTGGGGCAGCTGTGGGGATCCTGCAGGGTCCTGGGCTCAGCTCAAGAGGGGACATCAGCTCACTGTCCACAGGTGACTTTTTTCCTTTGCTGAAAATATGTAAAGAGAGAAAATTAACACAGGGCAGGAGACTATTTGGCAGTTGTTGTTTCTGTTGTGGGTAGGTGCTGGTGATGGTGGTCTGGCCGGGACTGCCACATGGCACAGAGGTACACACAGAGCTGCCGTACCTGCCGCTAATGAGTAGCAGAGTCTAAAAATAAACCAAATCTTGCTCCCATTGAGCCAAATGGGACTTTTCCCTCTTATTCCAGTGAGAAGGAAATCAAGCAAAGGGTAGTTTTTTTGTGGATATGGTTGTGACACAAGCCATCAACTGGGTGTGGCCATCCTATGATGCTGCCTGGGGCCCATCTTTGGTGGACAGAGCGGTTATGTGAGCTTGTGGCTCTGACAGTGTCCATGATCAAACTCCTGCCAGCTTCAGAGCAAGATTTCACTTAGCATGGGATAACATGTGGTCTCTATCATTATTTTATCAACTAAGTTACTTTTGCATGGCAGTACAGCACTTCTCGTGAAAATACAGGTAAATTGTTCATGGGAAGAAAAAGTAACTCAGTACTAAGACATGCCACATTTTAATCTGTGAATCCAAATCATCATAGTAAAGCACAGTTCTAAAGGCCAGCTTTCACCAGTAATTGATGTTCTTACTGCAGCACCTGTGGCGAGGAGGTTAATAAATATTTTCTTCAGTTGTCCCTGAAGAAGAAAAAGATTTCTTTGTTTCAGTTTCTCCCTAAATATTACATTTTTTTCCTAAAACTTTTAATTTTTGTGCATGTTTTATTACTACTCAGTGAAAGGGAATTAGTTTTCTTTTACTGAAGTTTCAGCTATGAAATTGGCTTTAATAAACTACGTAATTATTTTTTCTGCAGGGAAAATATGTAAGATGGATTGTTTCTTTTTTTAGGGTTGTGGGTTGTTTTTTTTTTAAATCATAAAATTATAATATTTCTGTTTTGCTTTGGTGCATTTGAGATTATTTGAATGTTCAGAATTCAGTGTAACCAAGCAACAGTTTTTCTTTTTTATAAGCACCCATGAGCTAAAATGTTCAAGTCCTATGCTGGAAAAAAACCCCATGCATAGTGTTTTCCCCATTCTGTGTCATCTAAAGGAGACAGAAGTATCGAAATTTCTCCCAAATAACAAGTAACAGATGTCATTCATTAGTAATTTAATTTATTCTCCTAACAAAACTCAGTTGTGTGAAAAGCATAATACATTTTATTTCAGCTCTAACGTATTTCGTACTATATGAGTGCCAAGCAAACTCCCAGCTGGCTACATAGGCACGGCAGGGATGTCATATACATGCTATTATCAGAAAGAAAAGTGTCAGAGCTAGAGACTATACCTACAATATTTACAAAAGCTTGTGACCACCATCTTTGCACGTTTATTAAATGAAGAAGAGCCAGGTATCTGCTGTGGTTTCTTGCAACACCTAGTGACAGAATAACACAGAAAGGAAAATGATTTAATGTCTCTGATAGGTAGACAGTAGCATCTGTCCTCTAGCATATATCAAACATGGCTTAATAACTTCCTATTTACAGCTTCATGGCAGAAGTCCAGTAAATAAACAACCTGGCTGAATTAGTCTATTTTTATACCAGTCCTGTGTAACAAACATTTGAACCACACTTAATATGAACAGCAAATTTTGCACTCACATGGATATCTCTCAACACAGATTAGATTAGTTATAATAAAACAATTAAAATCTATTTGCTCACAGACAGGAGGAAACGAAGGACCTGGATGAATAATAGAAAGGTAAAGGGTGGGTTGTCAGGACATCAGAGAGTAAACAGCAGAATCGTTATTCTCAGGAGCGTAGCAGGGTCGAACTTACTGCAAGATAACTGCGCGAGAGATAATAAATCAGTAGTATGTATTAAACACCAGATGGTTGTGCCCATGCAAGAAGGCACAATGGATCATGTAAGTGTGGTTGTTTCTAAGGATTACTGATTCAGCCTGACTTCACAGGGATATCCTCACAAATAAAATCTTTATGGCCTCTTCCGCTGATGAACGTTTTCATCTACTGTTTAAAGACAGGACCACATGTCTTAGCATTTTCACTGCCCCTAATATATATATGCAAAATTAGTTTGCTAAGTTCACCCAGTTTTAGCTGGTGAAGATTTTTTTTACTATCTAGTACTGTAAAGTTGCTTCACAGAGATTATTAAAATACTGAGATGGACAGACAGGCCATTGTTCCAAGCTTTAGTTCAGCTGAATCCCCCAAGTGTTTCAGGCATAGAGGCAAACACACTTAAAAAGTCCTAAACCTATTGAGTTGTCTTTCAGAATTGTCCAGGCAACAGAATTTATTTATAAAACTCTTGCAATCGTTGATTCAAAACAAGGTTTTCTTGTTCTGCTTTTCTCCTTTGTCCTCTTTGAACAATTTTCTTTGGAATGTTTTCATTGTGCTTAGGAGTCCGAGATTTCCTGGGGCTTCTAATAAAGGCATTTGATTTCCACTCTCCACATACTTTAACAAGTCCAAGGATTTTGAGGTTTGACATTAACTTAAGAGAGCTGGAGATAATCAGTAATGAGGGTAAAAAGTCACAGTTATGCAAATTACTTGTAAAATGTATAGCAAGCAAAAGAAATACTTCTTTAAATGTGGTTGGTGTGGAACAGAATCTTTGTCTCAGCACAGAGTATCTGCATGCTCCCCTTCAAATTTATGGCTCTGATTGAAACCTGTAAAGGGGTGATCTGTAAAGTATTCCTTCTATCCTACACTTCTCAACAGGTTTATTACCATTTGTTTATAAAATGAACAGTCTAATGAGCAGTGTTTTAGATCACAGATATCAAAGTCTGGTCATTTGTCAAGATTAGTTTCCTGTTGTGAGATTGCAGTGTTCAAAAAAAAAAAGTGCATAACCTTGGGTTGCTCTCTGGAAGCTGGAAAAATACCTATAAACACTTTATATAAGATATAAATAAGATATATTTAATGAAGATTTTATAATCTCAGAGTGAAATCCAACACAGTGCGGTGTGTGTGTGTGTATTTGTGCGAGTTATAATGCAGAGTATCCAAGTACAGAGTATGGAATTTTCTTATGTTGACAATGGAGAAATTGGAGTCATGAAGCCCATGCAGTATTTCCAGGCCAATTTAATATTAATTTGAATGAGTTAATATACATTGATGACAATGTAACTCGTTGTAACCAAAAAGACTGCCTTTGGAAACATTGCTGTGAAAGCACCGTCTTTCTGGCAATAGTCAATTGACAATAAATAACAAAATATTTTCTATTTATGTGTTAGACATCTTTTATTTTGAAGAAAAAGAAAAAAACCCAAAACACCCAAACAGTAAAGCAGTCTGACAGCGAAGGTGCTGCTGGGGTAAGCAATGCTACCTAGCACAATGTTACCTAGCGCAAGGCTCGGAAGAAAGTCCATCGGGTTTGTGTGCCGGGGGGTTGTATGCTTTCCTGCTGCAAAGTGCTGCATTCGTGCTCGAGTCGCTGGGCCGTGGCACGTTCCCTGCGTTCCTGGCAGCGGCCTGAGGCGGTCCCGGCCGTTTCGGGGGGCGATGCGCATCGGCCCCCCCCCGCCCCTGGCGCCAGCAGCCCCCGGGAAGGCTCCGCGTTCTCCCTGGCTGAGTGGGGGGATCCTGCCCGCTGCCTGCCCTCCTGCCCGCGGCTGCCTCTGCCCGGCCCTTCCCGCACCGGGCGGCAGCGGGGGAGGTCTATGGGACCGGTGTCCGCCCCCGGTGGCCCCCCGCGCGGTCTCTGGGGCCGGTGTCCCCCCGCGGTGTCCCCGCGGCGCGGGCAGTCCTGTCGCCGGGGTGTCCCAGTGACCGTCCCCGAGGACCCTCAGCGGGACTTTCCTCGCAGCGCGGCCGCGGTGCTGCGGTTTTGCTGGCGGTGTCACGGCAGCATCGCGAAGGTTTCAGACGGATCGCAGTGCCCGCACTGGCAGGGTCGCGGTCGCTTTCTGGAGTTCCCTTTTTCAATATTTCTCGGGCCAGCAGCACTGATATGAAGCACAAACGAAGCCGGGGACCTGGAGGCTGCAGGAACTGCCACAGCAGCCCCGTTTCGCGGTCTGGCTGTGGCATCTGCAGCCCCCAAAGCTGGGTCCAAGCGCAGGGTCTGTCTCACCCCTCCCGGCAGCCACCGATCGATTTAGTGAGCCGTACACAGGTCACTGGCACAGTGGTACAAACGGTCTGGGGCCACTTAGGGCATCCGGATGCCTTCACACCAGATTTGCTGATCTTCAGAGTCTTCAAGTGTGCTCCATCATAACAACAGTTTTCAGACAGAAGCTGCAAGCCTAATTAAACTGAGTCAAATAGGTTTAAGGAGTTAAATAGAAACAACTTTTTAAAGTGCTTAAAATCTGTTTGCTCTTTTTTTTCCCCTTTGTGTTTTAATGCTTTCAGATATGTTATTGTGTATAGATAAAAATATTTCCTGCTTAGGAATTTGCTAGCTAAAGCATTGTCCTATTTTTGTGGTGTTTACTAGTCAGAACATAAAATTGTATTTCTCTCTTTCTATTTAAGTTTGCATCTAACAGAAAAAAAAACACCTTGCAGACAAACCCATTAGACCGTATGAAATAACATGGCCCATTTCCTAGCAGTGGCTGTGGGTCCTGTGTGACATCATTTTCCTTTAATATTTTTAATTAATTAGGTACCCAGAAAGGAGCCACTCAGTCCACCTTGCAGGGCTTGTGCTATGCACAGCTCTGCTCTCGTGGCTGTGGTCATGCAAAGGTACGCATCAAGCCATCAAGGTTAATAGTGTACATCTCTTATTGGATCAAAAGATACAGATGGGGAAAAGCCACAAGTTCTTGGGCACTCAGCCTTTCTTTGGATGCCGTATGCAAATGTATATATGTTTTCTGCTCTCTCCTGCCCATTCTGTGATTCCATCATTTTGCTGAGGAGCTAGTGACTGCCATTTTGCTGTACTTCTCAGCTCAGACAAAATGGAGGCTTTGGAGGAATCAGTAGATACCACAGCCCGTGCCTTCTAAAATCAAAGATAATTGGCTTTTATAAAAAAAGGGATCATTTTGATGATGAAAAAAAATCATCATACCTCATCCTAAAAGGCGGAATCTCATTTTTTCCTCTGAGCACATGGGTGCAGTTGTGTTAATTTCATTGCTGAAATGTAAATATTAATGCACCTTGCACTTTGATGTATTGCCATAAAAGACACTGAATTTCAAATCACCAAGCCCACTATGTGATACAGGGATGTAACTTAGCTATTCATCTTTATTTGAAGCAGACCTCTTCCTAAAAGCACACTTAGGGACATTCCCAGTTGCCATTAGAAAAGCAAAATAAAATTAATCTAAATCATTCTAACTTTATCTTAGAAAATTAATGATGGATGAAAGAGGGGGTTTATAAAGATTTAATAAGAACTAGTCTGGAATACAGTATATATTCTAGAACCTGTGATTATAGTGGTAATTTAGCAGATTGTATCACTGCCTGTCTCTGCCAAAGGACATTTCACACCATTTAAAATGCTCAGTACTCCCTTCAGAGACAGGTTGTTCTGGAATAACTCAACAACCAAAGAAAAGCCATGTTATTTCACTCCTCTCTTTATCAATTGCATGTGTGCAATTGTATGTGTGTGTGAGAGATCTTCTCTTCAGCACTGTACTGAGTTTTCGTGCTTGTGTTCATTTATCAGCCTCCTTAGAGACAGACAATACCAAAAATGGAAAGTCTTGAAATCTATTCAGAATAGGGTTTAGGTGCTGAAACCAGAGAGCCTGTATAAAACAGAGTGTGAATTGGCCCTTCCTCTAGAAGGGGAATTAAAATAAATTAGTTTTTTTAACAAGTTATCTAAACTCTGAGAGCTCTGTTTTGTTTCTCTTTTTGAAGAGGAACAAAACAGTGAGATAAGGATAAATCTTAGTGTTTTTTATCTAGCAAAGGTGATTTTGGAATCTCTAGACCAAAAGGATTGAGATTTTAATAAATTGCATGCCTATGATGTTTCCAAGACTAAGGATGCAAGTCTCCCAGTGTGCAAAAGCATAAGCCAAGCTGATCTGTAGTTAAATTAAATAATTTGCTGTATTTAAATTCACGCAGTGTATGATCTGACATTCCCTTTGACTTTACTGCCTTTCTCTTTCAGGCTGTTTGCTGCGAAGTGCAGTGGCTGCATGGAAAAGATCGCCCCAACAGAATTCGTGATGAGAGCCCTGGAGTGTGTTTACCACTTAAGCTGCTTCTGCTGCTGTGTTTGTGAGCGACAGCTGAGGAAAGGGGATGAATTTGTTCTTAAGGAAGGGCAATTGCTCTGCAAGAGTGACTATGAAAAAGAGAAAGACTTGTTGAGCTCCGTCAGCCCAGACGACTCAGACTCAGGTGAGCTTTTCCCACACCTGCTCCAACTGGAAAAGCCACAAGGGCTTGTAGAGCTTTCTTATAGAAAAGTATATCCATTTATACATTCACTTAATCCATATGTACATGCCACCCATGCAAATTAGCAGGCATAGCTAAAAAAATCCCTGCTTGCAGTCTGTTCTCCCTAACTTGACTCCCTTCCTTAACTTGCTGCTTAGTAAAGGTCAAAACCTTGTTTTCATCAAAGTATTTTTCTGTAAGATCACTAAGTGTGAATCACACAGACTTCACTTACTTGAGGCCTCATTCAAAGTGTGCTGTTTTCCATAGGCATTCTTCCATCCACTTAACATATTTTTCAGGGGATCTTCTGCACATACGCTTTGAGCACTGAGCTAGGAAAATGGGCAAAGTAGTAATACAATTTTCAAGAATATTCTCTCTGCCAATCACAAATGGTAACTTTAAGAAAAACTACAAGTACAACACAGAAGTATTGAGGAGGATCTGGAAGACACCGAGAAGTGGGTTCATGCTCCAGCAATGGCATGTGCAGTGTAGAAAGCCAGGGCAGCTGCCTGTTTGGCGAGGCTGCCTGTGTACCCACTCCTGTCAAGGCAGGCAAGGGGGTTCACACAAAAAGAAAAGTAACAAGCAGTAACTTGAGTGAGGAGTTTAAGGGGGGTCTGTCTCTGGAGGCTTTCTGGTTCTCTTGACTTCCGTCCCAACATCTCCCTGGCAGTATGTCTCTTCTATGCTACTAAAGCTCTAGTTTCTTATCATCTCTGTTGCCCACCTGCTGTTTTTTTTGTCTGATCCCCATTCTGGTGTCAGCCTAGGAGATCATCTGTGTGCTGACCCAAGGAGAGCTGCACTGTGGTTTGTATGCTATGTACAGAATTGAGGCATGCAAAGTTTGCCTGTTACAGGTCTCTGAGAGTGTCCTTGAGGTTCTGCACTGTTCCTGATGAATGCAAACTGTTTAGGATCAAGGAACAACAGGCTGGATATCTTACTAAAATGCACTACTACTAATCTGCAGTGTGACCTCTATCTTCAGAAGGACCTGGGGTTTGAATAGTATGATGGCAAGAGTCTGCACCACTTGATCTGGGAGTTAAGGCACAGGGACACCATCCTGTGACCAGAGCTTTTGCCTCTCCTGAAGAGCTCTCACACCTGATAGCAGCTGATAGGTGTCTTCCCTGACTTCTTCATGGTGATAGAGAGACAGATACTTCCTTTCCTCCACCTGTTTCCTGGGGAAGGTTTTAAAGGAGAATGAGCAAAATCTGCTTGCTGTCTGTTCAGGGCTGGGAACTCAGTACTGCACAGGAAAAATAGTTCACACACTGGATTGGGATTCTCCAGTCCAAAAGCAAGGGGATCTAGCAGTGGTTACAGTGAAGACTGGCTTTCAGGCTCACAGGCAGTTCCAGGAGAGACAGGATGCTTTCCTTTGCCAATATGCACTCAAGGGGGCAGGAATCCTTCTGCTGCCGGTGTGCACTGGCTGATCCCAGGACTGGAGACAGTGTGTACACAAACTGCTGCCAGCCATCATAATTACATGCTTGTTTCTGAAGAAAATGTCTAAGAAAATCAACAATTACCATTCCATTAAGCGTACAAATGACACGTATGTTTGCCTCCTATTTATGGTAAAATGCATCATTCCAATTTAACTAGGAGCAGTAATTAACCGTAATCTCTAATCTGAGAGCCATGTTCTCCACATTGCTGAAATTTATATTTTCATGTCAGGAATGCTGCAAGACAAAGGTCACTGCTGACTCAGCAGGACGTGTGGACCGGGGCCTTTCTTGGAGCAGCATGTTATTTATTGCTGTACTGTATTTGCAGGACCCTGAGTGCTCTACTCTGCAAATCTCAGGTCACAGGGTTTGGGCTCTGTGAATCTGCCCGAGGCCTGTGAGTTTACTGCTTGCCCTTCAGCATGTCATTCTCATTGCCAGCTTCAGCATCCTGCTGGCTGCCCATCCGTCTGCAGACAAACCCCTTCTGAGGGAGCTGCATGTGCAGGGCCATCCCCACGCAACAGCGATGGGCACCGGGACCCTCCTTGCTGGCATTGCTGTTTGCCAGCTGGCTGCCTGTGAGATCTGCTCTGGGCATGGGTGGGTTCTTCTTCAGGACCAGAGTTTGTGTTTTGTGATCAGCAGGAAGCTACCACAGCGGTACAAAACAACCTGGGTTCAAATTTCATTTCCCCTTGGCACAAGAGGTAGATTCTTACTCCTGGAGATGCTTTTTTTCCCTCATTATTCTCTGTTAGCCAAATTGAAACCTGAAAAACAAGTTGACAAATTAAATGAGAAGTTTTGTCTCCTATTGTCTAATACATTGAAAACACCTATCTCCCAGATGCCTGTGTGAGAGCAAATGATTTCACATAACCCTGGCTGAGAATGGGTCCTTCTCCAATCAAATATTTGTCCACTGGACACAAAAGTAACTCTCCAATGAGCACTATTAATCCTCACAAACCTCTCCTTAGAAATGGCAAGCTGGAAAGTTAATAATGTCATGGTTATTAAAATGACTGAACTTCTCTTTAATCACTAGGCAAAAGATGCTTATTAAAGTAAAAGGTGATTAGATTGCTAGGTGTGTAATAATCAGAGCCTAAAATGAATTAAAAAGTCTAATTTGTTAATTCCCCAAACATAATCTTTGAGTTTATAAAAATTGCAGTGTGTTTCTTCATGTTGAAATCTCTATGAAGGTGTATTAATGTTTTCTGGAAGAAAAATCAGTAATCTGATGAAATAAAATATGCTGAATTGAGAAGCTGTTTTTCACAACATAATTTGTACTTACTCTTCAATGTTTGCCACTGTGATTAAGATTTCCAAGTACACTGTACTAACACACATAATATCACCAGATTGTACAAATATTTAGAATTTAACTATTGAAAATACAGTATGTAATTAGGATTATCTCTAGAGCTTCAAAATATTCAGAACAATAACTGGAATCTATGCTACATTCAGCTAAACAGACTTTGCAGTATTTTTGCAATATTTGCATTTTACACTGTTTTGTCACCATAGTGGTGCAAGCAGTAGTGCTTGTCTGTGACTAATGCTTTGGGAGAAGATGCGGCTCTGCTGGGAAGGGAAAGGTGTGTGTCAGTTGGTGTGGTTGTGGCAGGTGAGCACGCAGGAGACCGAGCAATGCTGGAAGGGCACAAAGTTTCTCTGTGCCAAATTCCTGGAAATACTGAAGCATATTCTGAATTTTTGTCCTCTGATCAGTCCTACGCCCTCAATTAAAAATTTAACACATTTTATGCTTTTTGATTTAGGCAGCGCACACAAACCTAAGATAGTCTTTTCCTGCCTGCAGTTGCTCTAGGTACTCAAATAAACATGGGTCAATAGTTGAACCTGGTGACTAGTTCAGCAGCTGAAGAGCAGTTTTCAAACACCCTGTTATCTTGGTAGAACTAGGACAATTTTATATCCTGTTTATTTTTCACCAGTTAAAAGTGATGATGAAGATGGAGATGTTAAGCCCACCAAAGGACAAGTACCCCAAGGAAAAGGAAGTGATGATGGGAAGGACCCAAGAAGACCCAAACGGCCAAGGACAATACTTACTACGCAGCAGAGACGAGCATTCAAAGCATCCTTTGAAGTGTCTTCCAAGCCCTGTAGGAAGGTAAGTGCTTTGTCAGGAACCTGCAGTCAGCTCTGACACCAGGCCACAGGGGTGATAGGGTCAGAACACAGGTTTAGATAGTCCCCTACCCCTTCCCAGGGCAGCAGCGGTTGTCTTGGGGTGAATACAGAAACCAGGCCAGCATATCATGATGCTCACCCAAATACTGTCTCAGCCTGGAGTGATCAGCAGCTTAGGACCAGCTTATTGTTATTTCTGGATATTCACCCACAGTATGCAGAGCAGCTCCATGACTGATTCCTGCTGAACAACAATATTTGATTCTTACAAACTGTGAAGTAGTCTTTGTCTACCAGAGCCCAGGTAAACAAGTGGCTTTTGCCCTTTTTCTTCCCACCCCAGAGGGAGTCACTGTCTCGTGAGATGGGTGCTCAACTTTGGTACCACTACTTGTCCTTCCAGTTGTGCTTTTTTATGAAGCTTAACCTGCTGTTGATCTTATTTATAGCAACTAGGGAAAGGTATAACGTATTGCTTCACTGATGAAGCTGGTGAAAATCAAATCTTTGTGAAAACCAACCCAGGTAACTGTTTTCTCTTAAGTTTAATTAGAAAAAAATGAAGTTGCATCCTGGAAGCTGTCATTTTTGCAAAAATTGTTCCTAGCCAGATTTGTATCTTTTTGCACAGAACTGTTTTACGAGTAAAATAAAAATAATGAAATTATTTTTGTGTCATTTTACACAGCTCAAACTATTTGTTCAGGATTTATGGAACTGGTAGTGACATAAAGGACAGAACTTGAACAAACTATGCAAAATATCAGGAATTTTAAAAATAATTTTGTACATGCAGTTTTTATTGCAAGTACAGGCGTATTCCTTCTATTTATTTTTTTTTTAATATTTAAAATTACATCATTAAATGTTTCTTTCTGTAGGTCAGAGAAACACTAGCAGCTGAAACAGGACTTAGTGTGCGAGTTGTCCAGGTCTGGTTTCAAAACCAAAGAGCAAAGGTATGTTGTTTGTCAAATTCTCAAAAGTAAAACAGAAATCATCCAACACAGCTTTCCCCCTCCCCCAGATGTGGTACGTACCACTGAGATCTGAGGGACTGAACTATTCATAGTTTGCATGCACTGCTGCCTACATCCATACAAGAAATGCAGCTTTCAAACACAGACATTAAGGTCCTGTGCTCAAAGCAACATGAAGTTGAGAGTAAATTTTGCTTGCAAATATGAACTGGAAACTGAGCTGTTTAAGCTTAGAAATTAAGCTGAACCCACAGTGTGTGTGCATGAATAAAATGGTTTCTATTAATCGATTCAATGTTTGCACAGTTTTGTTAGGAAACAAAGTTGCTGTATTTACAGCCATGAGATTGTTCTGTTCTTCCTCTTTTATTCAGATGAAAAAACTAGCACGAAGGCATCAGCAGCAGCAGGAGCAACAGAACTCGCAGCGACTAGGGCAAGGTAGGGGATTTGTGATGAAGACAAAGAAAGGGAAAAAGAATCTGTGAGGTTTCTTGAAGTGCTATTCCCACATAATGTCTTAAGTACAGCCATACAGGGCATGCACAAGTCTGTAGGTAACATGTGCCGTCATCAGTGGAAGCACACAGAGATGCTGTGTCTGAGTGCCCACCTCAGGTTATCCCAGAGTCCTCCTACACGGCCAGCCCCTGAAGGTGCTTACACAAAAGCTGTGACCGCCTTTCTAGAAGAAATGTGCAGTACAGAGGCACTTTCACTGGAGGAAATCCCCAGGAGGCTCACTCCAGGTAGATCCTCCAGTTTGTTTTCCCCTGAGGAAAGGGCAGGGGGGCATGTTCAGCTGGGCATCTGCAGGCTGCTAGGAAGTGCATCAGCATCGCTGCCACAGCCAAGGCACAGGGAGCCCCTCCTGTGCCCCAGCAGCTAGCTGGGCCCTGGGGCAGGAGCTGCACCAGGGCTTGCTCTGCTGCTCTATGGATGCTCTGGAGGTTCTTCAACTGCCAAGGCTTTGCAGCCTCAAATCCTCCTCTTTACACAGAGCCAGAAAAATTGGTACCAAGAGAAGTTAGAGAATAAAAGAGCTATGTCAATGTACAGGACAGACTTTGGAAAGGTACAGTTCAGCACCCACTCCAGAAATTATATAGTCAGAAATTACAAGTCTTTCAATTTACTGCTCAGGGTTGTACACTCAAACAAAGTTTGGAAGGTTCCTGACTGACAGGACACACCTAGCTGCGCTCGCTCTGTACTCAGGTTCAGTATTGCCACTGATGCTGCTGCTTCTCTGTTCCTAAGCAGTGACTGTGCCCTCCTGTTTGCTTTGCAGAGGTAATGTCCAACCGAATGGAAGGGATGATGACATCCTACACACCACTTGCACCACCACAGCAGCAGATTGTAGCAATGGATCAAAGCAGTTATGGCACAGACCCATTTCAGCAGGGTCTTACCCCTCCACAAATGCCAGGCGACCACATGAACCCTTATGGTAAGGCATGCATCATTCTGCCACATCAGAAATAGCAGGGTTCGTATGCTCATTCACACACCACGGGGTCACTAGCGTTATTTGCTTTTATAATATTTTTTTCTGGGATTTGTACCAGGGAGTTTGTACTAGTCAGTTTTATGTGTATATTTGCATGTAATGGGGGAGAAGAGAGCCTTTCCCAGACTCTTGACACCCTTCAGAACTGTTTCACAGTATAATTCTGATAAATGATAAACCAAGCAACGTTACCTCTCTAGCTCCACTTTTTAAAACCACTATTCAAGTCATTTAAAAATAAACGGTACCAAATTCTAGCTCCCTCACAAGTTTTTCCTTTTTCTTAGAAGCTTTGGGAAAAAAAAATGCCTTGCAAAGCAGTCTAATAAAGAGAAGTAATCTATTCATTCCAAAATGAATAAGATCCCTTTAAGATTCCTCAGATGGGATGCATGGATTTGTTAAAGAACAGTTCTTGAGCTACTACGAGATGTTTCACCACAGGACATTTCTTTCTCCTGTGTAATTTTATTCTCTGCCCAAAATCAAGATCCTGGTTTGCTTTCACAATTCCCTAACCACACACCATCAAGTGGATAGGTACACCAAATACATCACATGCATTAAATGCCTAATAATTGATTCTGAACAATTGCAGTGTGACTTTTAAATAAAATTTAAGAGGATTTAAATGAAATTTAAGAGGGCCTTGCTGTGGCCCACAAGGGCCTGTTATGTCAGACTCATTTCTGCTGACCAGGGGCACTTCATTGTAGAGGTCCATGTGCATATCGCTCTCACAAGCATGGTGCGCACAGGCCAGCAAGAAATCTGCTTTGGGTCTGTGTTACTACTTTCCCAATGAGAGATGTCCATAATACAAACCAGGCATTTTTGTAAATCCTGTAAGCAGCTGGGGACGTCTGAAGTGCAGATGAGCACTAGATGGCTTCTGATTGTGTTGCTAGCAATTTGCTTGGCTTTCTAAGCAAAACTCCTTGAAAGGCAGGTTCTGTGCTCCCAAACTTGTGCAGAAGAGAGCACAAAGCCATTTCCAGTGAGTGAAAATGAGGAAAAGAGCTGGACTTTTTTAGTGCTCGCAGAACTTGAGCTTAGAGCTTTTTCTGGAACCTTGAGAGCTGAAGTAAGCTAACCTCTTACTAAGAGAAATAAAAGGTGCTGTCTCAAACCAAGAGTGGAATTTTCTGAAATGAAAGCAAGCTTACAACTGTAGGCTACACTTGAGGCCAGGGAAGCTGGGTCTCTTCCTGAATCCTATTGCATTCATAGATCTGTCTTATACCTTGTGTGTAAGTGTGTGCAGACCATCACTGGTCACAGCTCTCAGACTGCTTTTCCCTGTTGTGGGCACTCGGTGTCTGGTCCCACCTTCCTCAGTGGCCTTTGGTGCCCCTGCGGATGCCAGGTCCCAGCTCACAGAGAGCTGTGGACCTGCTTCTTCCAAGCACTGTTTGCTCACGTTGTCAGCCAAGACTCTCTTGTGCTGCTGACTGAAGTATAAATTAAATCCTGGCAGATTTGAGTGGCGCTGATACCAGTTGAACTCTGCAAACTGGTTGCTAGCCTTCCTCTTAGAGCGAAATTATGTTAACATGTAAAAACAAAAGCAGGAGCATTCCCATTTGCTGCAACGTGCAACATATGAGCATCCATGTGTACTGTGTCCTCCTCTGGCTGCACAGAATCCAGCTTAACATATACGTTTCATTTGCAGGAAACGACTCCATTTTTCATGATATCGACAGTGATACCTCTTTAACTAGCTTGAGCGACTGTTTTCTTGCCTCTTCTGAAGTTAACTCCATGCAGGCTAGAGTAGGAAACCCCATTGACAGGCTGTACTCTATGCAGAGCTCGTATTTCGCCTCATGAAAATAAAAGAAAACAAACAGCCAGCGTATATTTAGCCAGTGACTTTTTCCAGTGCAGACTCTACAGCCATATGTTGCCCAGCTCTTCCTTCACAGTGACTCCTGCTGCCTCTGGACTGCGAAGAGCATTTTTAGGAAGACTATATCTGTGTGCATATATGTGTATGTATGTATATATATATTAATATCTACCTACCTACATACATACATATATATATATATATATAAACAAAATGCACCAATCCCATACCCTTGATTCCCAGCTTGCACCATACCACGAGACAAGCACGGAAGGAACAGAAGACCCTGCTCTTCAGCAGCCCTTGGTTTGATTTGGTTTGAGCTCATCGTTGTAAAGGAAATGGATTTTGCAGAAAGCTTGACCTTTTCCTCCTTTCTCTCGTCCTTTCTTTTGGATGCTTAAACTTTTTTTCTTTTTAAAGCCACTGATACTGACATCAGTCGACCATATGACAAATAAATCAAAGAAACTGAAGATTCCTCCCTTTTCTTACTGCATGATTCATACTATGTTGTGGATAAATTGCCATTTGAACTGTGAGAAGTTAATGTAAATGTGACGTTCAACATTTGTTTCTTTTCTACACTTTTTCTACATAACCTAGATCTGCTCATTAGTTTATAGCCCTTACGCATAAGATACTGATGAAACTGGTTAACAGTAATATTTGTGGAGAAAGCCAGTGATTTTGTAATAAGAAAGGTCTATGACCCTGGAGAGGAGATGAATGTTCGTGACAGAGGCATTTAGGTTAGTATTGATCTTTAATTAAAACTAAAGGTGCTTACAAGGCAGAGTTTTATTTAATTTTTTTTTGAAGTGTGAAAATAAAACATTTACATTTGTTTGTAAGTATTGCAGTGCCAAATTTCAAGTCCAGACCGTGATTGGCAAACATGTATTGTTCATTCTGTTCTGTTTATTTATGTTTTGCATGAGGCATAAATGTGCTATGCTCCATTGTCCACCTGGAATAGTTAAGCACTCCTTTAGTTAATTATCTTGCCTCAGAAAGAATCTATAATATACAATTCTAGTCTCAACCATCAGAAGTCATGAAATGTAGACCAACTGGGGAAAAAAATATGAAAGAGATCACAATGGGAGGTTTAGATAGCTTAAGCTGGAGTCTAACCCAAGTCCTGCATGTTTCACACTGTCAGGACTCCTGTATTTACAATAAATACTCCAGCTAACCTATTAGTGCAAATGTAAGAAGAACAAGTACACAGATTGAAGGGAATGTCCCAGCTGAAGTCTGAATGTTTCAGATGCTGAAGTTTGAGCATATGTCATATAGGTTTTTTGTAGGGCATAAAATATCAGAAATAATAATAGTATAGTTATAAATATTGCCTGGTGATAATTACAACATGGAGAGGCAGACAAGTACGGTCATGGCTCTTAGTGGAGAAAACTTCATGGGGAAAATTTGCCAGGGTAATATCAGTAATTATAGGGTGTGTTCAAAATAGAGCTCATAGGGAAAGATTGGCAGGATAGGCACTTTCTTAAATAAATACCTTTAATATATTGACCATAATAGCTGAAAACAAGTCCAAAGCGTTGGTTAATCTGACTTCTCCAGGCTGAGGACTGGTACCAGGCCAGCGCTGCAGAGTCTCCTGTGAGGCTCAGCACCTTCTGCAGGGGCCTAGGACTCTCTGGGACTCCCATCATGGGGGGGAGGCCAGAGCAGGGCCTCTGCAGCCCCAGCACTCGGGGAGAGAGCAATCCCCCCCCTGCCCCGAGGCACCCCAGGAGAGGGGGTCCTGCTGAGGAGCCCCGCTGACAGCTGCCCACCCCTTCACTCTTGGAGAAGGTCCTCCTTGTGTCCCAGAGGGGTGGATGTCAAGGGTCAGCTGATAGGTCCAAGGGAAAAACTAAAATCACATTCCCCTCCAGTGTGGAAATATGGACCAAGCGTGTTAGAGGTTTCTTGACAAAGCACATTTTTATCTGCAAGATGCTTGCATGCATTTTCACTCCATGGAGCCGAGAAGAGCACTGGGGGAGAAGACTATGTGTATGCAGTGCAGGAGAGCAAAGCACAGACCCAAGGCAAACCCTCCCTGCTGCTGTGCATGGCAGACCTGCCACCTGCTGCGCACACAGCCCTTCGTAAGCAAAGTGACCAATGTCTCTGTGGGAACACTGGGGTGACGCTCTCCTCCCTTCGTGGCAGCCGCCTGGGTAGGCTGCCATGCCCAGGGGGGTGGGTCTGTCACACCCATATGCTTTTGCTAGTGACCATTCTCTCGCTTTCTGATAGGGATGTGGATTTTCATTCAAAGGTTGTGAGTCCCTGGATATGTTTTGAAATTGTAAGAATTTTCTCTTCTTACCCATCCCCTTCAATTATTTTTCCCTTTCCTTGTGTATCAAATAGCAATTTCCTTTCTCTCTGGATGTTAACAAACATCTATAAAGAACTCAGGGGATCCTCACTGCTTGCAGGGCAGAAGGCTAAGCAGATTTCATATGGCACATTATAAACACTTGTCACCACAAATCTCAATGAATTTGTTGAGTTTTCCTCCCGACCCTTCTGCTGTGCTACTTTAGTCATAGAAAAGAATCTTCATCATCTCAAACATACTGGGTTTATAGACTCTATACATAGGCACAACCTTGCTCTTTACTGGCAGGATCAAAATGGCATTTTTAGTGTTTACAGGAACTTATATGAGAGCTATGATGTGACTTACAGTTTGGAGAACTGCCTTGTCCCAACTCTACCTCTGCTTCTGGGCTGAATGTTGAAAAAAAACAATCTGTTTCCAAGGAAAGAATTAGATATCCCATTTTATAGCTGAAAGAACCATAATCTTTTGCTGATTTTTTGGATGACTGTCACCTTTTTTTTTTTTCTCTTTTCATTGCTTGTACATACCATTTCCTCTTCCCTTCATGTGTTGTATGATGATGCCTTAGCTGTTTGTTCCCCCGTATTCTGCCATGTCTGGTGCCACATGCGCAACACAGTCAAGCCCTCTGGCATGTGTAACATTTCCCATGCCACTGTCGGTTGCTGCTGGTCAAGGGAAGGAATGCATAGCCAATGATTTCCAGCGGACCAGTTATATCTGGCAAAGGCCAAAGTTCATTAAAGCAAAATAAATGTCACTTTTTTTTTGTGGAATGAATTATCCTACTGAAGTGTGATCATTGTGGTTTTAACCTGGGACCTGAAGTAAAAGATTATATAGCAACCTCTGACCTTTCTGATGCCTGCTTTGCTCTTCTATCATCAAGGGAAATGTCACCAATCAGGTGAAAGTAAAATGTTTAATGGGCCATATCACAGTAATATCTTACACTGAATCAAATTGATAAACTCTTGCCAAAAATTCTTAGCATCTCGCACTTCCACAGAAACCACAAACAATGATTGCACATATGGGAGCTTGAAGGCTAGAGGTCATGACAGCAGTTTATTACATGCACCTTACAGTGATCATTTTCCCTAGGAAATTAACCCCTCTCTAATATAAATGCATCAAGTGAGCTCTGCATAGTGTCTCAATCGTGTTACTTTGGCTAAACAAGGAATACATGTTATGCTAAAGTGGTGGCAAGATGCAATTAAGTAAAAGATGATTGATTAGATTTCAGTGTTTTCTCAATAATGTTTAAAAAAGATGATTGTGAGATCAGGATGAATGTGCTAGGTACCAGCTTCCTCAGGGGTCTGTATTGTGCAGTTACCGGGTCTGTGATGGTGGCACATGGAAGTTTCCTGGCATTCAGAAATGGTTGCTGAGCCATGTGGCCCTTGCTCCTGCAGCCAGGCTCTCAGCTGAGCAATGGCACGTTTCCCTTGCATGGCTGTCAAGGGGACGATTCCTGCCACACACTACTGTTATCAGTCCCTCATTTCCCACAGCACTATGGATTAAACCCTGTATCATAAGCAGCTAGGGGCTGGTGTAAATGTGTTTCACAGCCGCGACATGGAAGACTTTTATGTAAGGGAATTGAGGTGGTTGCAATCACTAAGACTGAAACACCATCCTCAGGAGTTTGAGTTCCTTTTCTTTTAACTCTGTCATTGAAACATCCACATCGCTTGGCTCAGTTGCTGCTAACCATGCCTGAGATGGGACTCACGTGAGTCTCAGGATGGCTGCTGAGTGGATTTTTCAGACCGACCCTGCACAGTTGGATGAATATTACCAGGTTCTTTGAAGGGTCATTGCCGCTTTGTCAGCAGCAGCTCAGCCACCGCACTGCACCGTCATTGCATGGGGAAGGTCTTTCATGCCAGCAAACCTTCCAGGGATGATGTGAACCCACTTACCTCTTCCTGCTGTGCTCAGGACTCCCCTCCAGTTTCTATAGGATCAGAAGTGTATCCCAAGCCACTGCCTCAGGTGCCCCAGAGAATCCGGCTCTGTGATGCTGCTAGGAATCCTGCGAGCTGGGGTCTTTGAAAGCACCTCTTTGAACCATGTCGTAATAATTCTGGTTGTCCCCAAAAGTCACTAGAAATTAACAGCAAAATCCAGGAGGAAGGGATGGGTTCTTACAAGCCTGGAGCTTGGTCACAACAGTCAAAGGAGAGAGAGGCTACCAAAGCACATCAAAGCCATGAGAGCTGGAGCCACAGTACCCAAAGTCTCAAATGCACAGGGTAGCACTTTACACAATCCCACGCCCAAACTCGTCCTGTGTTTCTGAACAGCAGCTGTTCCCTATGTGTGCGGGTCCGTCTCCAGCCCACCCTCCTCACCCCAGTGGCACAAGAAAGCCAGTGCTGCACCCACAGCAGTGTGGCCAGGGCCCCCCGCATCTCCTCTCCAGTTAGGGGGGTACTGGGGCGCTTGCTTATTGCTTGGCAGGTACCTGAAGTCTTTTGGCTTTGGTGGTATTTAAGCACTACCTTGCTCATTTGAATAAACTGCCAAGTTTGCCCTCCTCAGCGCTACAGATGAGTCCCCTTGGTTCCACACACCCTGTTTTGGCTCAGCCGTGGCTGTGAAGGGACTGCCCAGGTTCTTTGCATTGGGAACTCTCTTTTTAAGTGACCACCCTATTTTTTAGCTGTGTATGGCTGTATTACTTGTATATTTATATATTCTGTATTTATGTTATCAAAATGTAGTATTTTGTAGCTGTCTGTTACAATTTGTTTAACTTGTAAAAAAATATGACTATGCTCTCTCATACTTAATCAGCTGCCTCTCACCATAGATTCTCTGCTCCTTTCCCTCTGTGTTGGTAACAAACCACCATAATGTATGTAGATAGGATTTTTTTTTTATTTAATTACTTGTCATTGTTAAATTATTTATTAGTGTTTTTAAATTTCATTTCGCTGCATTTTTTTCCTGCCACTGTTGCCTGGCAGCTAAGATACATGAGTTTCTCATACATTATGCTCCTTCCCATGTGCATGTGAGTGCACACACAAACACACACACGCTAAACAGAAAAAGGTAAAAAGAGAGAGATTACACTTCAGTATATTTGTAAATAAAAGCAACCTGTAAACAAAGCAGGATTTTCTTTCAGTGTGCAGTTCTTTCTTTGCTTTTGCAGACTGAAAGTATGTTCTCTGTACACTGGGGATGGTACCACTGCCTCTCAATCAGGAAAATAAGGGGCTGTGGTAGCTGAGCCCTGCATTAGGATTTTTGGTGGTGTGGAACAGTAGCCCAGGATGCTCAGGGGATGTCCTTCTTTCTTCCAAGGGGAGGCACAGCCAGAGCAATGGCAGGGTCTCCTTCCACACTGTTCTTTGGCCTCTGCAGGTTGAGAGCTCCTCTGTAGGCATGGGGACATCACACATTTTACACATCATCACGGCCCTCAGACATTTTTGCATGGACTGGTTTAGGACAGGAGAAGCCTGTAGGAATTAAAGATGGTGCAACCAGGCCAGCCACTCAGACGAAGCTATCAGGACCAGGATGTGTGTGTGGCAAGCACTTACTGTTCTGGCAATGCCAGGAAGGTTCACTCTGAAACACATCGATCTAGTCAACTGCCATAAGCCCCAGTAGAATCTTGGACACACCTGGGATCGTGACAAGCCTGGGTGCACCTCTCCTCTGCCACTGGCCACAGGCTCTGGTATAGAAGAAACCTGGGAAATATCTGTTCATAACAGCAAAGAGCTTACACCATGAGCACAGCAACTCACTGGGCCTCTGCTTCATCCATTACACAGCAGAGGTCTGCAGGATGAGCAGTTTTGGATACCACATGAACTGCTTCAGGGGAAGACATCAGTACTCATTGCCACTGTCTGCTGTGGTGATGTCCAAGAGCCAGAGAAGCTGGACCTTGCAGAGGTCAGGGCTATTTGCTGCTGTTTGCCAGGGCTCAGCGGTCTGGCTGGGAGAGGCTGACTCAGCTGTGCCCGTGCCCTGAGCAGCCCTGGTAGGATCCTCACCGTTGAGATGTGGTCTGGCCTATCAGTCCGCTTCTGTTGTAAGGCAGGTTAGACACTGTCAATAGGGTCTCTGGAAAGCTTGCCATTAAAACTATTTTTAAGCTGAGAATTACGGTTTCTGGCTAAAAGCTGCTTTTCACCTACAGAAAGCATATGCTCCGTTTTCCAGAGAAATTTTTTTAATAGAAATAAAATGTCTCAAATGGAAAATTTCTGACCAAAACCTGCTGGGTTTTCAACCGATACTGAGAAAAGAGGTATTTTTTTAAAGGGAAGCAGGGCAGAGCAAATGCAGGTGTGGAAAGTGAATCAGCTCCAGAACCAGGCAGCCAGATAAGCTGGGGCAAGGTTTTAAACCACTTTTTTTTCCTGCTTAAATGACAGAGAAGTGGCCATGTGGTTATTATTTTATTATCTTAACCAATGCCATTTATCCTAAAGTGAAAAGCCAGCTGTACTGCTCACTTGGAGAGCAGCACAAGAAGAGAGGCACAGAGCTGCAGGGGAAGGAGAGCCCGCCTGTCTTGCTGCTGCCCGGCACTGCAGGCCCCTCCTGAGCAGTGCTTTGCTCCCCAGGCTGGCTGTGTCGAGGGACAGGGAGCCAACCCAAACAGCCTATCTTGGCAGAGGAACCACACTGCTCTGCTGGTCCCTGCCACAGAGGATCCTACTGGAAAACAGAGCGCTAGTATCCTCTGTGTTTGGGCTCAGGAAGTCCTCTCTGCAGCCAGTTGTTCCTGGTATGTACAGGCAGGATGCAGGGACCAAGCTGGCATCACAGCCCTGTCCAAGGGCCACGTTCCTGTGGGTCCCCAAGCGCCCTGGGCTGCCTCGCATGGTCAGCCGGTCTGTGCAGTTGGGGGCTCGCTGGGACGGGCAGCAGGAGCACAGCCAGCAGCCCCTGAGCCTCGCTGGTGGCCAAAGGGGCACAGTTTGTATTTGCATGCCTCACAGGTTGCCCTCTGCCTGAGCTGCTGTGAGGGCTCCTGCTGAAGCTGCACTTGGTGTTTCCAGTGACTGAACCACAGCAGCTCTGCCTGGAGTGCAAAGCAGGGCCCTGTGCCAGGGTTGGGACAGTGGGGCTGGTGAGGACTGTGGGCACAGAAGGAGCCACAGGCCAGCCCAGGTGGTCGCCAGGCACCATCTGCAGGGCACAGACTGGCATGGACGGCTGCTGGGCCCCACTGCGAGCCCGGAGCAGCCGCAGTGCTCGAACCACTGCCCCAGCACAGGCTGATGGGACAGAAGCTCTGGCAAAACAGTGTGTGGCAGCTGTGGTGATTTCAGAGGGGTCTAACAGGATCTTTTCCTGGGGCAAAATGCATGCAAGGGTTGCTGCATGCTAAAAGAGACAAATGTGTGTGAGTATTACCAATAGATTATAAAGTATTCATCTAGTAATGGCAAATTTGAGACCAATATAAAATGATAGATACATGCTGTTGTCTCTTGGGCCACATAAACATGAACATGAACTTCAGCCGAGGTTTGATCTGGTCACATCTGATTACTCATTGCCATTTCCCACGTCCAGAGACACTACATGTCTTTTCTATGCCTCAGGCATAAAGTCACAATTTCTATTTTTTATTAAAAAATCAAAACATAGTTTTACAGCTAGCCCGACATCACCAAAAGGGGCAGCCCCTTTTCCACCCACTGCTGCTATCACACCTTTCAGCTCATCCTTTGCAGCTCTTGTGTAGCAGGGTGAGTTCAACTGGCTTGGAAAACAGTCCATTAAGAACCAAAACAACAGTGTTTTCCCCTGGAACAGTTGCTTAAGCTGACTTGTGCTGTAAGCACAGGGCTGCAAAAGTCAGTGAGAGACAGGGAATGCACTGGGGAACTGGGGCTGGGCTGGAAGAACTACAACTACCCTCTCCCATGGCAAGGCAGTCTTACCAGAGTGACGTGGTGCACCCCAGGTGGAGGATGTCAGAGAACAGCCTGGGCTTTCCCACTGCAGTTTGCACGTCGTATGTGCAACATCACGCAGGGTGCAATGCATCAAGAGGCCATAGCTCAATGACATAATAAACATCGGTCACAAGTGTTTAAAACTTTTTTTCAATATTTCGTTCCTACAGCTATGCATATAACTGTTGAGTACGAATCTCTGTTAAAGGTCCCTCCAAGGTAAGGGAGGATATATCATCCTGAGGTTGACCTGATGGCCTGATCAATAAGGCATCTTTGTTCACAGCCAGCACCTTCTTTCCCTTTTGCTGTCCTGCTCCAAATTGCATCATCCTGTCCCCCTCGTGCTTGTTATTGGTGGAAAGAAAAATGAATTGCCATTAGCAATTGGTTTCACCTAAGTCAGAGTTAGCTACTCAAATATTCATGCTCTGCATCTAATATTTATGAAGGAAGAATTACTGAGTTGCCCATAGCCATTGCTGAATCTCCCAAAAAAGATAGGTGAAATGGATCAGGAAAAAAGAAAAAAAAAATGATTAATACATTTGGGACTTGTTGTTCTGCATTGTTTGTGCTGTGTTTCTCTTTGGTGTCAGTGAGACAGAATGAAGACTGATTTATATGACACAGCTGTAGCAAACAAAAGAAAAAGCTACCAGGGAAATGGCTAGAGGTAAAAATGCCAGTGCAAAGGGCTAAAGGCCTGCACCTGGGTACTGCTTCCCATGCAGTCTACCCCCGCTTGAAGCACCTTGTAAAATCAGATTATCTGTTGGACACAGGAGTTCAAACAGCCCTTCAAAAGATTTGTCTTAATAATTGCTGCCTTATCTTAACTTCTGTTTTTTTATCAGCCAAACTGCTGCTGGGAGGCAGATCCTGAGGATAAGGTGCTGTCACTCTTAATTATTATTACCTTTTATAATGAAAACACATTTGTTCATCCTTCTGTGCACTTGGAAATGGTATAACTAATGAATGTCTAGTGTTTTATCAATATTTTTAATAACATGAAAGAAACATGAGTATGGCCTCACTGTATAAAATGATTGTACATTAAATGCTATTAAATAAATAGCATACTTGCTTCTAATTTATTTATACTCAAATATAAACCAATTACTCAGTAAGAATTAAATACATTTTTACATTCTCAGAAAGACAGTCTTTCCTGAAAACCAAATTTTTGCAGTTAAGATACTGCGAGGCTATTTTCTGTAACAGAAGGAACACGGTAATTAGCGCTGGAACCAGCGGGTACATTCTGAAATGAAAGAGGTGATTGATAGAGAACGCTATTTCTTTGTTTACTTATGATGGGAAAACAAAACTAATCTCTTTGAAAGCCCACTGATGACTCAAAGCAACAGCCAGCATTTGCATTCTCAAAACTGTTTTTTCTCATACTTTGAGAACTAAAAATTAGTTGTACCTTTGGAAGACCTCAAATTCCGAAATTATCTCCACATATCCATCCCCTTGACCCACAGCTCCTTGCCTGGGTCTGGCAGTTCCCATGGTGGTGGCTGGGGCTGGACACTCTCATCATTGCCAGCTCATCACTGCCCCGTGCTGAGCCCCAGGGTTTCCGCTTTGCTGCTTCTGCAGATCACAGGCTCTGAGTATCACGTGGTGGGTGAGACAGGATACAAGCCTTGACCAGAGCAGTGCCCCAAACTGCAAAGGAAAGAAAACCATACTGAGCAGACAATTGTGTAAAACACAACATGACTTAGAGCAATGCATGTTTTACTGGCTCTTGATAGAGTATTTGCTCTTTGCTACATTCTGGATTTACATGAACTGGTAATCTTTTGACCTTTGGTTAATAAGAGGGCTCTGCATTCTCTATTCTTTAGTCAAAAAGAGGAAATGGAGTGATATTTTTCTATGCCTTTGGGACAGTGTCCACAAGGAACTATGCAGGGGACCAATGCTCACTCAGAAATCTTCCTCTCCACCATGTGTGCCAGCTAGGCAAAAATTAATAAATAAAAAAAAAATTAAAAATAATCTTTCTGTATTCTCTGATAATTGACTTCTAAAAAGTCTTTTTCAGAATTGAAGTGGTTTTGTCATACTTGAGCCATTTTGCCATACAAATTACTGTAGAAAAGGGTAAGGTACTGGCAGGATTTCTTAAAGCTTTCTAACTGAAATATTATTTCCTGCATAAACAATCAACCTCCTTTTGGAGTATCAGGACTACAACAGCCGCAACACAGTTCTTCCCAAAACTACTTTTAGCTATTCTGCTGTTTAAGTTCTGTGTTCAAGTAATTGTTTTGGGAACTGTGAAGAGACAGAGTTGACAAAATGAAGTTGAGAAGCTAGGTAATGGTAGCAGCCAAAAGACAGAGTCACAAGGAAGATTATAGTAACCAGGATGACAGAGATCTAAAGTTATTTTCCTCATGCAATGAGGATGCCTTCTGGTCCTTTGAGACAGGACTGAGAGTGGTGGCCACAAACAGCCAAGACACACAGCTCTCCCCACCACACCTCCCTTGTTACCAATGCCTCTTAATCAGGCTTGCTTGATTTGTTCCTTTGTTCAACTGGTAACAAGTAAACTGGTGTCCAGCAGAACACAATGAGTTCCACCTGATCAGATTAGCAGTGACCTATCCCAGCTGGGGCATTCCCTCACACCTGTGTTGTCAGATTAACGTGATAAGGAGCTGCTGATAAGCCATGCACAGGGGTGCTCCCAGCGAACCGCCTGCATTCCCTTGATCTTTCTTTACACCTTAGCACTATGTGAAAACCTTTTGCTTTAGGACTGGGAGGAGGAACCAGGTAATTATACTCCCAGTGGCAATCGACTTTCATGCAGGACAGAGCAATGGAAACCTGCTGTTTGCCAGAGCAGGCAAAATATACATGAGCAAAAAAAAAATAATCACAAAGACCTGGATAACCTAATCTCTTTTTTTCATTACTATAAAGAGGAGGAAGTCTCAAGACCTGTACACTCGATAGACAGAAACAAAAGTGTGTTTGAAGACAGGTTGCTAGTAGGTGGGCAGCTCCAGGGATGCACCAGAGACTGGCTCCGCACATCAACACAGCCTGGATCTGAAGCCATGCACTCAAACAGGCCATTTTTGCCACCCTCTGTATCAGCCGATTGAAACAGCAAGCTGGGACCAATATCCCTGTCATAGTTCATTGGCCTGTCTAACTTCCAATGGCAAGTCAAAGAATGAGTCTCAGCAGCTGTGCTTCATGAATGCTTCTTCCTCCATTTTGGAGCTCTTCTCCTGGGAACACCAGCAAACACAGCCTGTGTCTGTGTCCTGCTCACTCCAAACTTTTTTTATGTGCTGAGTTGTTGTAATTACATGTCCCATTCTTAAAAATGTTCCTTTTCTCACTGCTATTTCATTAGTTTGCAAAATACTGAGAAAATGAAAACGCTAGGCAAATATGAAATCTGATCACTTTTCAAAGGGACCTTCCACACGCTGCTGCAATGCCGATGGAGAGATTGTGTCTGCAGCCGGCAACAGCTGGACACAGCATCATTTTCACTTGCTGCAATGATGCAATCTGCAGCTCATAAGACTGCAACTTAGCCCAGAGACGACTAACTGCCTCAAGTTCCTGGTAAATCTGCATCTGAACTGCATTTCTGTGAGACTAATGCATTTTAATGACATTTGTAGCAGAAATTGCCAGTTTCTTCACTTTCTTAATTTCTGAAACTTTTGCAAGGCTTTTCAAGCATGGAAGGTTCCTGTAAGACAACTAGAACATGCATGAAAAAGAACAGGCTTTTGAAATCTAATCTTCTCTAGCTTAAAATAGAGGTAGTGCTAGGCTGTTGACAGTAGGTCTCTGAAGACTTTCAATATACTTTTTATTCCACAGCTCTGGCACCACATAGGAAATTAATTCAGCGACAATATTTTCATTAGATTATAACCCAAGTTCTCAGTCTTAGGCACATTTGTATGCTTGTAATACATTTTAATTACTTGTAAAGAATAAGTCTGTGTGCTGGTTGGTTTATTGAATATATTAAATTAATGAATAAATAAATTTGTCTCCATGCTGGGAATGCCACTCGACGTCAAAGCTTGCCACAGAAGGAACCAGAAATGGACTCATTTGATATGATTTGTATTGTAGGGGGACTTTTCTGTTGCTCATAAAAGCAATGATTGAAAAAAGCATTTTTTCCCTAAATAACAACCAACTGTGTGCCTAAATAACAGTAATCAACTGTGTGAAGAGTCTTTTATTTTTTCCTTCTTTTTTCTTTTCTTTTCTTTTTTTTTTTTTTTCTCATTATGAATTTAGTCAGGAGAATTACTCTTTCTGTCTGAGCTTAGCACCTCACATGGTTTCTCTAGGATGGAGCTCTCAAGGTATTCACCCACTCTTCTACTTTCATATATTTCTAAGTTATGCAGAGTGATACTAGTGGAAAAAAGTGTCAGATTTTACTGTTGTGCAATATCTGCCCATATTATGGTGTTTTCTGTTTATCTTCTCATATTTCAGTAAAACAAGTATTAATTTTAACCTGGAATAAAGTCATCAGAAGTGAGAATTTTTCTCAAAAGATGGGAAAACCACTATTTCTTACGACAGCTATTGAATTTCAAAAATAGAAGTGACAAATTTCTCAGTTTCCTCAATGCAGAATTATAAGAGGCTCATCTTACCCCCTCCTCCATTGGTTTGTTCAGTAATATGTTCCCTACTGAGTTTTCCTTTCATGGAATAATTTTTTTCTCTGGCCCATAAGAGAAAAAGTGCAAGTCTTAGCATGCAAGGAGGCCAACCTGGTATTCTGGCACCAGCACCGTTCCCTGGAGCAGCAGCTCTGAGAGCACTTTGGTTTACAGGGAAATGCTCCTTGTTTCTCAGAACCATTGCATCCCCTTCAAGTGCCAAATTGTCCGATAAATTGCCTTCCAAACTCCAAAATGCTGCTGGTTCTGGATCCCTTCCTGGCAGTGGGATCCCATGATATCAAGAATGTCTTCAGAAGTGCTCATCAAGAGAGAACACGGAAAAGAGCACAAAGGACTGTGTAAGCGAGATTCAAGAGGTAAAAGAAAATTGGCTTCTGGTGCTGGAGAGCTGTTATATCAGGCAAGGGGGTTGATGGCAAGACTGGGGCAAGGAAAGAATGAAAATTTCTCTTCCAGCCTGTTGAAATAAGAATCAGCAGAACAAGACAATGTGGGGGTTTTTGTGTTGTTCAGGCTGCAATGCTTTGCCAGAGAACTGTTTGCCCATGTGAAAATGCATAACCCTGTCAACCTGCCAAGTGAAACTTTGGGTGATCTGCTGCGTAAGTGCTGGTAGCACAGGATAAAGCTGCCTTTGGCTACTTTCAATTACACGCCCAATTCTTTTAAGACTTCTGAATATTTAAGAAAGGAGAATGTGCAGAACTTGTTTGTTTACATCAGATTGTGCTGTGTTTTCAGGTTTCTCAACTGCTTTCGGAGCATGTGAGCACAGCCCTAGCCCTTCCCCTTCCACATACCTGGAAACTTTGTCAATACAGCAAATGAATCCTCTCCAGAGAGAGGAGCCGTGTCAGGCTGATGGTGTGCAGGGTTTCATCATTTCAACAAAGTGGGAACTGGAGCAGAGACAGGCACTAAACAGCGAATGCTTCGCAAAGCGAATTGTCATATTGGTGCTGCAGCAATGATTCAGGCAGCCCCAGGCGACATTGCTGACGTCTGGGCTGGGCTGAGGAAAGCGTTCTAACCAAGGGCAGATCTCAGCCTTTCATCTTTCAGGCATTGCTGGAAGCATGGCCAAGCACTGCTGGGCTTGGGTGCTGGGCAGAGCAGATGAGAAGTGAACTCAATTTCTCTCTGCCTCCATTGAGACAAGACGGCCGTCCCAGGGTTCTCAAGGTGCTTGGTTGTCCACTGTGCAGCAGTTCTCCTACACTGGGGCTTGTCAGCAGCCTGCAAGCATCACTAGGGAGCCTTGGCAGGAAGCTCTAAGCATCTCATCTTCTTGAGAATTGGAAATATTTTTATGTGGATCTGGATGCTTTCAGGATGGTCTGCCTGTGCAAGTAGCTGAGTGGCTGCAAGTGAGGTCTTTTGGATGAGAAACTCACAGCTTAGTTGACAGCTTAGTTCCTTTGAATTTATGTACAGCTTTCTGTTATGCACCAGGGTGGTGCTGAGCCTGCCCTAATTAGCCCCAAATTACTGCACTGACAAAAAGCACAAATCCATTCCCATGGTACCTTGCGTATCTCTACATGGAGCTACTGCAAAGACATGCCCCTGAAGGCATCACAGTAAATTTCTGGACCTTAATTCACATGGTCAAACTATTATTCAAACTTGCACACCAAACCTATTACCACTTTCAGGAATTTTCAGCTTCCATTAAAGAATGCTGTACCTTTTTCTTTTCTAATCTGCTCAAAACATGCAGCAACATTTGGTTGAAGGGGCACACTGAAGAGCCAGGCCATCACAGCCCACCTCCAGAAGGCCAGGACTTAACTGTTCAGAACTGTTATGCCCTGCAACAAACCCATCTAGATTTGCCAGTCCTTGCTTTTACCAGATACTGCTTTTCTGCACATTATTCTACTTACTCCAAAAGGAACCATTCCATGGGGGTAAGGAAGACTGTGCTGCTTCTGCTAGTACTACTAACAAAGCAATGCCTCAATTAGCTTTCAAATAGGAGTTTCTGAAAGCTGGAGCTGGTACCTGCAAGTCTGGAATAGTTGTGTTTCTGTACCCAAAGCAACAATTACAGCACAGGAAGAAAAACAAACCTCCACAGACTTAAGTAGATAAAAATGAACAGGTTTCATCAGAGCAATGGAATAATACTTTATCAATCATCATTATTTTGCTTTGCCAAACTTTACCTTATAACACTGGAGGAAAATGGATTTTTTATTCTAGCGAAAAATCTGACAGACTGGAATGAAAAGCTAACTTTGTGAAGGTTGGGAAAAGTCTTAAGTGGTTATATGCATATATGGATGATTGAAGCTTTTATTAATGAAAATACAATGTTAACATCAATATTTTAATATAATTAACATTAAATAAAAAGTTTATCAAATATCACATTTTTATGTAATTATTAGTTTATTTCTGAAATTAAATTAAGAATATCTGAATAAGACCAATTTTCCCCAAAAACTGCTCTTGCTAAACTACAATGTGTTCCAGATACCTGTCTTCATTTTCTTGTCTCTTTTCTGCCTTGCAGCCATATAAAAAGCAGTCTTCTTGCTTCACTCTGACAACATGAGGATTTCTTAAGCTTTATTTCCTCCAAAATAAAAGATAACCATCTCTTATTTTGCCAAATCAAAGTCTTACCTAGATCCTTATCTGGGGCAGAATGGAGGCTGGAGTTAGCGTACAGCTTCCCTGGAAATAGTAAGAGGCAGCTTTTCCTTACCCATTTGGCTATTCAGGTCCTGCTAGTGGCAGACTGATACTGTAGTGATGTTCTCCAGTGCAATGTATCAGTGGCATTTGTACCCAGACTTCCCTTGGCACCCAGTGCACAATGCTGGGTAGTTTGACAGTTACACCCACGTGTGGTGGGAGCCGAGCATGGGGCAACCTGCCCTGTGCCCTGCTGGCCTTCTGCTCCTGGGAGCTGAAGCCAGCTCAGGACTGGGAGAGGAGCAGAACAGAGTCTCAGAGCCCCAAGAAAACAAGACAGCACTCTAAAACAGGCCCTGAAAACAGGAGCTATGAACAACCCATCTAATGCACTATAAAGCAATATAAGAATAAAATGTAAATATTCAGAGGGCCATTGTATATTAGGTATAGAAAGAATTAGAGAAAAATATCTTTAGTACATTCTCCTTTAGACTCCGTAAGGAGTAAAGTCCTGCAGCAAGTTTCAGAGAAGTCGTGTCTGCCCACTGCGAGATGAGCACTCATTGGAGAAGGTATTTACAGGCACTATGAATCAGGGAATAGCATTTATTTTCAGAAAGGCTGCCAAAGAGCATAGGTGTTTATTCCAATCAGATAGAAAGGGCAGGGAAATGTTTAATGAATTAAAAATATTCTTTTGTTGAACAGAAGTTTATCTGTAAGGACTGTACCTGTGGCTACAGGGAAAAAAATGGAAACACAAGTTTAAAAAAAAACCCAGCATGTTTTATCTTTCTGAGACTGGCATGGCTGTGACATGAGCAATGTCTTACATATGTGAAAATTGAAAGGTGTTTGAGGTATTTCTTTTCCAGTTTTGCACAAGAATCAAACAATCTTCCCCTCCATACTTGAATCTTCACATCATTTACCTTTCAGACTTGTTATGGCTGCAAAAAGCATGAAAAATGAAACACGAAGGAAAGCACATAGTTATGTTAAATGATGAGCATCATCGAGGTGTGCAGTCTACTAGTACATCCCATCTGACAGCAGGATGAGAAGAACCTGGCTTTGAACAATGCTGAATACAATTGATTCTGAATCTACGATACACACTGCAATCAACAAAAAGAAGAGTGAGATAAAGTAGATGCACAGTGTATGCATATGTTCATACAGTGTGAAATTATTTTCCAGGTAAATCTTACTGGAAAAACGTACCCTGTGTGCTCCACCTGTAAGGCATCAGGAAGCCAGCATTGCCACTGTTATGTAGCTTATAGAGAAAATGCCTGTGGCGGAGGAAAGGCCGGCACTCTTGGGGAACAGGCAGCATTGACAGCAGAATCCACTGCGCCCCTCTGGAGAAAAACTTCCTACTATTTTTATCAGATGCCCAAGTTACATGCTATATGGCAAGAAGCTGCTGCGCACAGACTGGCATTGACATGGCAGATAACAACACAGCCACTGCTCTTGGCAGCATTTCAGAGCAAGATTTTCACAAGGATTAACTGTTCTTGAACAATTTCTCCAATATATGAGGTACAAATACTCTTTTCTTCCCAATGAGACATGCAGGTCTTTCTTGTACAAACACTGTGGCCAGTAAAAGGAAAATTTTGCCCTCAAGTTATGCAAAATGTCGTCAGTGACCTGTGACTGATTATTTGGGTGCTGCTGGAGGGCAGGACTGTGTTCCACAGGACAGCCCTCTCTCCAGCACTTCGGTCCTGTAAAGTAAAAATCATTGGCACATTCCTGTTCTTGCCCGGTTTGGCTTTTGTGTGAGTTCATTCTCCAGATAATTAGCTTGGAAGAATTCAGGGTAAGTCCTTTCCTTCCTGATGCAGGAATAAAAAAGAATATTTATGGCAGCAAGCAGCCTCTGTCTCCAGCAAGCTTGATCCCTCCAAGTCAAGACCCACTTACCAAAGTAACAACAGGAGGAGCAACAGCGGGTGAATTTGTAGGGAAGGTTTTGTTCAACATGAAAAACAAAATTTGGAGAGCCAAGCTGGTACTAAAGTCACCACTGCTGAACTGAACTGGCTCACTTTCATATGGTGACTTCCAGTATCACTCTTCTCAGCCTGCGAGCACCCTTTGCCTTTCTTCAATGGCTCTTTCCCCTTCCCTCTCACACTGTCCTTCAGCTTTCTTTTCACATGTCTCCTGGGAGAGAGGGCATTACTGACCTGCTCTTCTGCTCACTTGCAGCCTACAGTTCAGCAGCTCTTGGCCTAACAGCTCTGCCAGCCTTCCTGATGCTGGTTATTTGTGAATGCAGTGCAAGGCTAGGGGAGAACTAACATTATTCAGACAGTGAGAGAGCCCACACTAAGAAGAGGTTGGTTCTTAAAATAATTGCATGTTCAGTGCTTCAGTGAAAACTGAGATTACAGCCACAAACCCCATCTCCAAACCTCCCCTCCTCTCTTGCCACTCTCAGAATCCTGAGAGCAAAACCATAAAGGAAACCCTTTGTGGGAAAAGAAATGTCTGTGGCCTGATATGTTCCTTCTTCTGCTCTCAACCTGAGCATCCATGCAGTGCGAGCTGGATATGTACAGAGGCACAGGACTTTCCTCTGGGTCTAGTTACCCTCTGTACATCAGAGATGCCACTGAATTTTTCAGTCTGTCCAATCAGCCCAGTTATTGGTGTTTCATACAGCAGTTGCTATAGCAATGTTGTCTGTTATGATCAAAGTCTATAGGATTTTTAATGTAATCACTATCCAAAAGCTGAAATAAATGTTATGGGAAAATTAGTTGCGTTTCAGGGAATTTAATTAGAAACACAATTTTAATAGATATTCAGTAGTATTTTGGCATCTAGATCCTAGAAGCCCTCTGGAAATCCTAGACCAGGCCAGTGGGTGATCCACCATTTCAGCACTGTGCTCAGTAATTTTATCCTCAAACAATTTTAGTGAGGGACACTCCCAACATCTATCTCACAAATTACCTATGGAGTCACATCCCCTGCAGCACTGGTAGGATATTGTATCATGCATCTTTTTTAGCTTATGACTGGAAAAGATAAGATCTGAAAAGAATTTGGTGGTGAGGTAGGTGATGAAATTCTCCTGCTGTGTTTGAATACATCAGGCAAGAATTGTTTTGAATCCTGAATATGTATTTGATTTTCACAGGCTTCTAGGTGAGCATCTTTCGCGGAGGGAGTACAATCACTGATATGCAGATAGAACACAATAACTATCAGTAATCCAATGACACCTGAAAAATCGGGTAATATATTATTCCGAAATAGTAAATGGACTAAAAGCCATTCGTATCTTTAGCATTAGATGCCAGAGAACGTGATGTTGCCTGCGTTGTCTCAAGTTTTATTTGCATGCATAGGTAAATACGACTTAAATGATCTCTTTAAAGATGCTTATCAGCCTCTGCTACTGTTTGCACTGAAGACATGAAAACAGTTATTCAGCAGAAGGGAAAAGGGAGAAGCAGACCACTGCAGTTTTGACTTTTCTCCAGCTCCTTGGCTATGATATGGAAAAGAGTGTATTTTCATTTAACCCACATCACTGGGCATTGTTCCTTAGGTGCTCAGTGCAGGTGTAAACACAGACAGCTTCTCAGATTGGTATGCAGAATAAATGAAATTTAGCCATCACATATGATAAACTGTGAGAAAGGTAGCAAGATGATGGGATGGCCTTGGCAGCAGTATGCTTTAAGGAAATGAGGATTTCCATGTAATGCAGTGATTTCCTATGAGGCCCAGCAGGTCAAACTGTGGGGAAGCAGGCAACAAGGGTAGGAACTAACAAGACGGGCACAGCTTGCACAGCTAGCTCTATCTCTTGCTGAGGCACAAGTGGGTAGAAAATGGACATGCTAGGATCTGCCTGCTGGCTCCCAAGCTGGGAGAAACATAACCACAAAAATACAGAAGCAGAGAGTGGAAAAAATTATCCTGATGCACCTACATCAAACACATTCGGGAAGCAAAGTTCCAACACCGGAAAACAGAGAGCACTATTTTCTGATCATCATTTTCTGATGGCTTGCCTGCTTGCAGCTGAGTCAGACCTGCCTGTTCACTCTTGCATGGAGAGCTACCTGCCAGAGCCAGGAGGAACTGGCACATTATCTTGACATCTCACACCGGGGCAGCCTGTTATCTGAACACGGACCAGGGTTTTGCTTTGTGAGAAGGATCCTGCCTGAGGAAATCTTACAGTGGGGCAGCACAGCTGGTACAACAGCTCCCCTCCAGTATTGCTCCCCCCCCCAAAGAGTGTGGATTCGGGTCTCATGTCTGAAATGTCCCTTTCTCCTCCCTTTTTTGTCACCATGCATCTATATTTCTAAGCAGGGGTATTATTCCTTCTTCCGTTTTACCTTTCAATAAAGCAAACCAAACAAAGAGGTATCAAGCCCCTGAACATCAATAGGGAGAATACACACATATTCTTGGGCTGTCCAAACTATAGACCTAACATCCTGAGATGCCACAAACACAGCTTCCCTATTGTCTGGGCTACCCCAGCTGAGCTGAAAGGAATGGCCCAGGGGCGGGGGAGAGGAGGATCAGCTGTGGGCCTGATCCCAGCTGCATCCAACCAGCTTTGTTACAGGCAACAAAGAGCAGAAGAAAAGACTTTTGTCCTTTATTGCAAGAGCGACCAACCTCCATCTCATTGGCAGGGGTGACGATTAACCAGAGAGGATTCATTTATTGTTTGGCACTCCAGATCTCCCAGCAGTAGTCCACTCCAGCGTGCTAAAATAATGGGCGGCGTCTTGTTTTTGTAAATGACTCAGTCTGGCTTTGTCTCTTTCTGTGCCAGACTGCACAGCCTGGAAGAGCTGGTTGGCAGCGGTGGAGAGATCTCACTGAGAGATGACTATGGAAAACAGATAGAGAAAATGTGTGAAAAAAATTGCCACGACAGGCTGAAGAGTGAAGCGAGGTCTCCTTCCAGTGAACCTAGAATAAGCAAACAGTGCTGGGTTGAAAAGCGTTTCATGAGGGCTCCAGCACCCCATCTATAAAATCCCTTCTGGGAGGACAGACAACATAGGCTACTTATGCTAGGACCTATAGCCTGAGTGAGTTTTATGGAAGAACTCTTGACCCCTGCAAAAGGGCATAACACGAGACCAAAAACAACACCACTGCAGCAGTCTGAGCACTTTCCTGTAAGAGCAAGAACTTCCCACTGGCTCAGCTGAGGAAGAATGAATCCCATTCAGGGATGGAGGCTCGTACCATGGAGGCCTGCTACCAGACACCCCTTCCTGATGCTAATCCTATTCTTCTGCTATGGATCAAGTAATTTTTGTGTGAGCATTTTTCCTTGGCTAAAGAAAAAAGATATTTAACCACAACAAACCTGCTGCCAGCAAATGTCAATCTTAGCTTCTTGGGTCTATATTATAAGCACCAGCTACCAATTTCTGACTGTCATTTACTTTTTACTGCAGAGGTACCTCCCACATTGACACAGATCTCCTGGCAGTGCCGGCACTTTGCCATCCTCCTGAAAGCAAGCATGTACAGTCCTCCAAGACATGAAAGAAACTTAATTAGGTTCAGTGCTAGAAGGCACCGACAGCAATGTTTTAAATATTCTCTTGCAACACTTGTTTGGGAGTCCAGGAAAATTCTCCTCCCAAAGAAATACTTTCATTGGTTTGGAGAAAAGAGAAATACAGCCTTGTAAGATTTAAACCTTTCTTGGTTACCAGCCTGCCCCTACACCAAACACTTAAAAAAACCCCTCCTCCACATTCAGGTTAACTCAATCATTCTAATGGAGGCTGGAGAGGGTTAGCATCCTCATTGCATCCTGGTAAATCAGTGAAGAAAGGCAAGAGTGCTATGAGTCCTTATTAAGCAAAGCTTTGAAGTATGCTTTTAAAAACCTTTTTGCAACACTTCCAACAAACCAAGTGTTTTATTTTCTGTTAATTTTTCTTAAATTAAGTGGAAGCTAGTAAAAACTGTCTGACCCATGGCCTGGACCTGACCTTCCACAGCAGTAGACAAGAGCCCCAAATGTGAATTTATTGCCCTGATATCAACCCCTTGGCTACCACCACCCACCACTGAGTCCCCATGCTCAGCCTTAGACAAACACATAGGAGATGGCAATTTCTGAGGTGCTTGACCTTGACCAGCACAGCCCAGCAGCTTCCACCCATGGCTGTTCTGAGATGAAGGGGATGTTCAGCGACAAGGCTAGCGCTGCACAGGGGCAAGGAATCTGAGTGGCTCCAACTCACTGCAAGCTCCTGCAATGACATGCATCTCATGAGGCACATGTCTGATAATTGTCAGTTTGATTGAACCATTGCTGAGTAGGGCAATCACCATCGCTTATCCTTGAAAATATCATTGTTTGTTCCATCATCCATTTCCTCCACAATTCTGCTTTGAATTTTTTCATGAAAATTTTTCATTTTTCAGTAGCTTTTTGATCCCTAACCTCTTGCTTAGTAGCTCACAGTTTGAAAAGACTGTACTGAAGAAAAACTCATAATGAAAAAAAAAAATGCAGCCCTAATACTGCCACTCTTTACTATAGTGTCTTTACTAAGACTCTGGCTGCTTCTGTCTATTTCTGGTAATGATCTAGAAAAGATAAAGAGCAAACTAGTTCCAGTCAGGTTAAATTAAGTTGGGAACATTGAAAACAATGAGCACACCAAAAGGAAGCTGGAACCAAGGAGTCAGGAGTAGAGCTTCTGGAAGTATGTCCCTGTAAAAGGGTTGCCTTGTCTTTGTTGTCAGTGGGGACATCGTGGGAGTTCAGTCCAGGCTGATGGCAGAGGAATGACTTGACACAGCCATTACCAAAGAACAGTATAAAATAAGCACACAACAATCATGGAAGCAAAGCAAGCAAAGTTTCTACCACAAAAAAACTGGTTATCACCTTCTATTCTGGAGAAAATAAGTTATTTCCAGCTTAGTTTAATTCCCAGTACTTCTGAATTTGAGCTTATTTTTCAGAATTTACTTTCTTGGCTTCTCTCACTCCCTCATTATCCTTGGGCAGCTTCTCATTTTGATAATGAAACATCATCTTAGCCCAAAGTTCCCTGTGAGATACTCTGGGATTTCTCTTTGTCTTCTTCCTATTTCTATTCCTCATTGCCTGTTGAACTTACTCTCTTGCGTAGAGTAGGTGGAAACAGCACTGACAGTAGAGATAGAAAAGTAGGAACAGGGCAGGGGGGAAGCAAGGAGTAAAGTTTATTTTTAGAACAATTTGGATGATTACAGCCTCTATTCTGACCTCCTTTCAACATCTGCATGCCCTGGACAGCCTTTGGTTTCAGTAAGATGTTTTTTGAGGGTGACATGAAAAGAGAGAAAATTTAAAATAGACTTTGAAAGAGGTGGCTGAGTGAAAAGTAACTCAGATTCAGGGCTTCTGATGCTGTGTGACTTTTGGTAGTTTATTTACCTCTTCTTCACCTCATATATGCAAATGCAAATCAGCATTGTTACTAGAGGTACTGCTCTTCTGTTAATTGGATTATTCCATTCCATATTTCTCATTGTTTCTGCAGTACCGATTCCCATCTACGTTAAGACTTGTTCATCTGGTAGCATTCTTAAATTTAAGAACTCGGTGTTACAGAGTGTATTAGTTATTAATTAATTGAAATAATGCATTAGAAAACATTTCTGTTATTGGCTGAATAGAGTGGGAAAGGGAGCCCAGAGCAGCACACTGGTGCAGCACACTCCTTGAGTCTGAGCTGAAATGGGTTTACTTACAGACCCATTTCATTCCTACCAGTGGGTCTCAGTTTTCCTGCACTCGCCCGTTTGCCTGCTGATGCCCTTCCACCAGCAGTGGGACGATGGTTCCCTGGCTCGCCAGGCACATCCCCATGGCAGTCCATGCTCTTTCCCGTTGCCAAGAAAAGCAGTGTTTCACCAACTTTCTGAATTTTGTTTTATTTTTGCTCTGAGTGTCCTCAGCACACTCATTACTTGAAGCCTTCAAATGAGCTGAAAATGAGTTAGTTACAGATGGGCACTGAGTCCAACAGAATGCTACTATGTGTTCAAGACCCTTTATGTACGTCTCTCACCCAAGATGCAAAACATGAAGAGCCGTGGAGAGACAGCCGGTCTCCACTGCTCAATAAAAAAATAGAATTAAAATACATTAATAGAATTAGATACATATATTTATATCTGATTTTTAGAAACCAGTCTTGAAAGGGAAGATTGCCAAGTGTAGAAACAAATTAACAAGCAGAGAGGAGAGGCTGGGTTTGCTGCTGTCAGCTGAGCAGCCAGCACACACTGCAACATTACACACTCTGTCTCAATAATGTGTGCTTCTTGCTTTCCTCAGCCCAGCCCCTCAAATCCCTGCCGCACCTTGCATCTCACAGCGATATCCAAAGGGAGCGGTGAACCATGTCTCACTGTGCCTCTGTGCATCAGCACTATGAGGACCTATGCCACCCTGACCTGGGTATCATCACCTCCCTCTAGAAACGTCATTCCTGGCTTCCAGCAGTGGATGGCATTGCCAGCATGAGCAGAAGTGCACTCACACATGTGGATGCAGTGACACGACTACGGGAGATGAAGGATTTCCCACAGGAATCAGACAGCAGGCACAGTTGCCTTTTGCTGATGAGGCATGGTGATAGTTTCTACATAGCACCAACAATGTTGTGCATAACAGAGTCTGGAGGCCACAGCCCCCAGAAAAGCCCAGGCACCATGCGGAGACCTCATGGATGGTTGTAAAATCTGTCACCTGTACCACATGTCCCCTTAGCCCAGCTTTACACACAGTGGCATAGTCCAGTGCAGTGTGGGCAGGGGAAGGATCCTATGGAATGGAGTGGAAGGGAAGATAGACAATTAGAAAATAATAGAAAATTAGAATCGAATCGAATCGAATTGAATATTTCAGTTGAAAGGCACCTACAATGATCATCTAGTCCAACTATCTCTCCACTTCAGAGCTGACCAAGTTAAAGCATGGTATTAAGGGCATTGTCCAAATGCCTCTTGAACACTGACAGACTTGGGGAATTGTGCACCTCTCCAGGAAGCCTGTTCCAGTGTTTGCCCACCCTCCTGGTAAAGAAATGCTTCCTTATGACCAGTCTAAACTTCCCCTGGTGCAGCTTTGGTCATTCTCAGGTGTCCTGTCCCTGGATCCCCAGGAGAAAACCTCAGCACCTCCCTCTCTATCTTCCCTTCTCAGGAAGCTGCAGGAAGCCATGAGGTTGCCCCTCAGCAAAATTCAGTGTCTTCCTTTGGAACAGATAGCTAAAAATATCATATAGCAAATCAAAAGGAGAATTAAATGACATAACCTAGAATTCTATTGCAAGAGCAGTTTACAGTCTTGACGCCTGGCATAAGTGAAATCATGTTTTTAAACAGGTATCATAAATGTTTTATGCATTTTTCTTTAAAGCAAGGCAGGGGCAAACCAACACACCTAAGACAGCTGTGGATTCCATTGCACATTCAAATGTAAACGTGAGAACATCCATCACCGTGAGAGGTCTGAATTTTGCACCCATAGTAAGTGAACATAACTATCACAAGGAGGCATGTCCTAGAGATGCTGCTTCTGTCATGTCGTAATGTCTGAACTGGCTTTTGAAGAATTCAAGGGTTTTCTTCCTTCTGTGGCCATGTCTTGCTCTCAAGGTCTCTTTTAAAGGTATTCGCAAGAATAATTGTTCCTGGTATCAAAGAATGGATGTGACCAAAGATTTCTTGATCCAACATATTTTCAACAGTTGGTATTGAAATTTAAAGAACTATAACCAAGATCAGAGTCTGAGTGAAGCATATGAACTTGGGTAAATTCATGCAGCAGTCCTGTGTGCACAGAGTGCTCAGTAAATACACAGGATTCTGTTCTATGCAGCTGCAGACAGTAAAGTGTAGATAGCTCAGCAAATAGATTTTGCAGCTTGTCTTTTCCATGACACTTTGTTAAATACATTATTGTTTCATCATCACTTGTGGTTTATTTTGGCAAGTCCACAACATCACATTTCTCAAAGTCTTCTGTACCTTAATAAATCCAAGCACGTTTGGAACAGAGAAGGGAAGAAACTAGATGCATCCTGCACAACTGGTAACAGTTTCCTGCCACGCCTGATTAACAGAGTAAAAACAAAACTCAGCTTCTGTTGGAAGAGATCCCATTCAAGGTATAGGTTGTGTACATTGTCCTTAAGGAAAAGAGGAAAAAGGATGGTTGCTTTGGGGAATTGTTGTGGGGTTTTTTTAAGGTTTGTTTTAATTTATTTTTTTCAACAGTTTGATTTTACTATGAGGGAGGAGAGAAGGGAATCCTTCCAAGCAGAACTGGGACACTGGTTCCGCTACTAGATTTCCTGCCAGCACAACTCTCTTGCAACAGAAGTGAATATCCTAGTGCATGTGCCTTGTCCACCCTTCTGTGAAGAGCCCACAGGCTGTGCAGGGTTCGCACTGATGTGGTGCTGGTACAAAGGATGGGTGGTAAGATGTGGTATTTAGAGATGGGGGAACTACCTCTTTATCAGTCTAAATGTGACTCCAAATAGGAAAGTTCTCACCTCCTACCCCCCTTCATTTCATCATGCTTGGTTAAATGATGTCATGAAACCCAGTCACACAATTGTGTCCATTTATGTGCCAACCACTGCCTCTGCTCCACACATGTATTTAAAAGAAAAACTATTTGAGTTGAACTAGCCAGTACTCTGTTGTTTCCTTTTTTTTTTTTAAGAACAGAGAAAAAAACCCCATTTTTATTCATGCAGCAGGTTATTTTCCATCCATTTTGGCAGCTGGTCCTCACTATAATCACAGAATCACAGAATCTAAGGGGTTGGAAGGGACCTCGAAAGATCATCTAGTCCACCCCCCCTGCCAGAGCAGGGTCATCTAGAGTACATCACACAGGAACGCATCCAGGCGGGGTTTGAATGTCTCCAGTGAAGGAGACTCCACAACCTCCCTGGGCAGCCTGTTCCAGTGCTCTGTCACTCTCACAGTGAAAAAGTTTTTCCTGATATTTACATGGAACCTCCTATGCTCCAGTTTAAAACCATTGCCCCTTGTCCTATCATTAGTCATTACTGACAAAAGCTTGGCTCCATCATCCTGACACTCACCCTTTACATATTTGTAAACATGGATGAGGTCACCCCTCAGCCTCCTTTTCTCCAAGCTAAAGAGACCCAGCTCCCTCAGCCTCTCCTCATAAGGGAGATGTTCCATTCCCTTAATCATCTTAGTGGCTCTGCGCTGGACTCTCTCAAGCAGTTCCATGTCCCT